>JAFEMH010000308.1:600000-860169 GCA_022495995.1 Adenophora triphylla var. japonica | reverse complement strand
AACAAATTTTGTCGATGATGATATGGGTAATGAACAGATGGGTGATGATTAAATCTGGCACAAGTTTTATTAAAATATTTTTGGTCTCTCTAGTGGTATTATATTAGCAAGCTAACTGTCGATTTCCGATAATCGGATTTCATGTGATGGAGGATGTCTATTTTGAGTTTAGTGATGGTGATGTGGATGTCACTCTTTTAAACAATTTTAATCTCTGGAAGTATGCTTTTCAAAATATTATTTATTTACTAGATATTATTACGGTTATGGATCAATTAATAGTATTATTTTGAATATTAATAATCATTATTTTTAGGAGAAAAATATCTTATAAAAATAAGCAAAGTGGGAGTTTTACGCGATTGCGTAAAGCCGTCTCTATATTGTTTTTACATTGACCATTTGCACCGTTGCTTTACCCGTCTCTTTTTATACAAGCTAAGGCGATTGCATTTGTCGTCTCTTTTTTTTAACCTAAGGCAATTGTATTTGCCGTCTCTTTTTTTAACCTAAGGCGATTGCATTTGCCGTCTCCTTTTTAAAACCCAAGGCGATTGCATTTGTTGTCTCCTTTTTAAAACCTAAGGCGATTGCATTTTCCGTCTCTTTTGTTAAAACCTAAGGCGATTGCATTTGCCGTCTCCTTCTTTAAAATCTAAGGTGATTGTATTTGCCGTCTCCTTTTCTGAGCTAATGCGATTGCAAATGTGATTAAAATAATTAAATAAATAAAATTAATAAAAACTGTTATGCGATAGAAAAAGCAATCGCTAAAAATAATTGACAAAGGCGACGACTTTTTTCAGTCACCTTATCTTTCCACGACAAGGCTTTACGCGATTGCCTTTGCGACTGTTTTCCCCGTCGCGTTAACATTCTGCGATGGCTTTAAGGGTTTATGCGACGACTTTAGGCCGTCGCAAAAGGTCAGTTTTCTTGTAGCGTCTAGAGGATCAGGGTTGGGCATTTTGCTGAAGTCACCTCAAGGCGAATTTATCCCTCAAGCTGTTTCCTGTGAATTCAAGGCGACAAACAATGAAGCTGAATATGAAGCTTTAATTATGGATTTATCTACTGCTCTTAGTATAAGTATTACTATATTAATGTCTTTACTGATTCCTTGTTATTGGTTAACCATTTTAATGGGTCTTATGCAGCTAAGAATTCCAGAATGACACTCTATCTTCAACATGTTAAAGCTCTGGCAGCACATTTTGTTAGTTTTTCTTTGGAACAGGTACATATTGAAGAAAACGCTGAAGCCGACGCTTTGGCCAACCTAGGATCAGCTTGTGGAGCTATGATGAATACCAATATTTCGATCATTTACGTTCAATATCCAGCCATTGACCATATCGAAGAGTGCGCAACCCTATATCAATCAGACGCACCTATTCCAAGACAAGATGCAGACCCAACATGGATCTAACAGATTATGAAATACCTACAAGATGGAACCGTCCCTCCGGATGTCAAGAACCAAAGATCATTCAGGATGAAGGTATCCAGATTGATTTTAATCGATAATGTCTTGTTCAGAAAATCTGCAACAGGTCTATACATAAGGTGCTTAGGGCCGAAGGAAGTCAAGGAGGTGCTAAGAGACCTACATGCTGGTGAATGTGGAAACCATTCTGAGGGCAAGTCGTTATCCTCCAAAGCACTCAAGACGGGATACTACTGGCCGATGATGAGACAAGATGCAATGGATTACGCCTTAAAGTGTGACACAGCCAAAGACATAGCAACATCCTACACCAGCCTGTAGAACCTCTACATCCTATACTTTCATCTTGGCTATTCATGCAGAGGGGCATGGATATAGTTGGAAAATTTCCAAGAGCTTCTGGAGGAAGAGTATTCACGTTAGCCATGACATACTACATATCCAAATGGATAGAAGCAAAAGCATATGTACAAGTGAGAGACAAAGAACTCATTTCCTTCTTGAAGAAGAACATCTTGAGCAGGTTTGGTATCCCTTCAGATATCATTAGTGACAACGGTTCCCAATTCATCAGCAAAAAGACTAGAGATTTTTGCTCAAGATGGGGAATTAAATTGATAACTTCCACACCTGTGTACCCTCAAGCTAATGGTCAAGCTGAATCAAGCAACAAGCTGATCATCAACAATCTGAAGAAACATTTTGACAAGAAGAGGGGAAGATGGGCAGATGAGTTACCTCTCGTGTTTTGGGCTGAAAGGACGACGCCTAAGAATGCTATTGCCTTACTCAATTGTATTTGGCACTGAAGCTGTGATTCCAATAGAGGTAATAATCCCAACAGCAAGATATGAATTATTAACTCAAGGCAATAACAATCAACTCTTGGCCCAAGATTTGGATACAATAGATGAGCTTAGAGACATAGCCAAGTTTAGGATGGCAGCCTATCAACAAAGGATAGCCAGGTCATACAATAGGAATATAAGGATAAGATGGTTTCAAACTAGAGATATGGTATTGAGGAAATGTTCCAAAATACTAGAGAGTTGAATGCAGTCAAACTGGCTCCAAAATGGGAAGGCCCTTACCTCATTGACGCTGAAACTGGAAAAGGAGCATATTGGTTGTCCACCCCGGATGGTGTCAGAATGCCTAGAAGCTGGAATGCTATACACTTCAAGCACTATTACATGTAAGTTAAAAATTTATTAAAATTTTAATGCCAAGGTATAAATCTCTTCTTAAACATTTTTTCACATCCTTGTTCCTTTTATTTAACTAAAACCCATAATAACTTAAGCATCGGAGGGGTGTTAGCAATCCTAACATATTTCTGTGTTACAAGATGAAAACCCCTCAACATGTTGGATAAAGAGCATCAGAGACAATGTGTTAAACGCCTTGAAGGGTTAAGCTTTTCTTGATGATATAAGGTACACAATCTATTCATACACAAAGCAGTATGAAGCACGCTTATAGAACTATGATTATATTATCGCCTGGGCGCACTATTTTCACACTTGATTTAAAAAGTGGACTTAATTCATCTTGTTATGTGAATTATCTATACTATAAATTAGATCCTCCTTTTGAACAGTGCAATACTATAAATTAGATCCTCCTTTTGAACAGTGCAATGAATAGTTTCACACGATAAATTTCTCATTTTGCCCTCATACATTTGTCCCTTTCCCATTTTGCTCTTTAAAAAAAATTTAATTAATTAAAAAAAATTAAAAAAAAAAAAAACACACACGTGTCCTTGGACACGGGCATGTACTAGTGTCTTCTATTTTAATCAAAGTTGTGAACTAAGGGTTGTAGCATTGAACATATTACCTAAAGGACACAAAAAGATGATATTTCTACATGTCATCATCAATTAGTCATAACATCATTGCATGTTATCTTTACATCCTGGTTATAACATCGTTGCATGTTATCATTACAAATTGGTTAAATAACACAGTTACATGTTATCTTTACAAATTGGTTAAATGACATCGTTGCATGTTATCTTTTCAAAACTGGTTATAACATTTACATGTTATCCAAGATCATTTTGGTCGTAACATTTTACGTGTTACCATCGATCTTAAAAAAAAACTCATTATAAAGTAAATCAACAACCCAAGCACTACCAAGCTTGGAAATACCATTAAAATAAAGAAAGTTCAAAATGCCCTACAAACCTAAGATGTTGAACCAACCCAACATCTTCAAAAGAAATGTACTGACTCTTATGAGTCCATTACAAACTAAAATATTTTGTTCTGAGGACACACCCTCATTTTGACTAAATTAATTGTTTTAAATCAAAACAAACCTTTGCCAGCCCTCAAAAATTCTTACTCTGTTTCATCCTCTTGATTATCTCCAACTTGTTCGACTCTCTCCGCATCCTGAGCTCGGGAGTTGACCTCACCCGCCATTTCTCTTACGACCCTCTTTAAAGCTGTATACTCCTCTTACAGATTCCAGTTTATATGCTTGCCATCCTGATATTCCTTAATCATCTCGACCCTAGCCTCAATAACTGATTTCGCAGCTTCAGTCACCATGTCGTCGCGAAAAGCCTCCATCCCCTTAGCATGTCTCCTACCAGCTTTAGCTACTCTGACTACCCATTGTGAAAGCTCACCGTCCTTCACCCGTTTCTCCTCATTTTTCACTTTTAACATCTTTAAAGCCGCCTTGAGATCTTCCTCATATTTCGTCCTATCCATAAGTAAAGTATCAGCCTTTCCTTTCCACAGCTTGATCTCGCTAGCCATCATCCTGGCAATGGCTACAGCCTATAATTAAGGGTAAAGGCATTAGATCAGAACAAGGAGGTATATTCAAACAATATCAAAGTAACATGTTACCTTATTTTCTAGATCCTCTTCACTTGGTGCTGCCTCCTCTACATCCACGACTTTTTTACTCCTCGTTCTTTTCAAAACCGCCTTGGCATTCGCCTCCAAATTGGGCATCGGAGGTAGACTCCCCACAATTTTCATCTTATTCTTTTATTTAGCCACTAGATCGCTTGCTGCAAACCCAGATTTGGGACGAGTCACTACAAAGAAAAATATCAAATACATTAGCACAAATATGGAACATGAACGAGTCAATTTGTTTTCCAGAAGAAAATACTTGCTGAAGAAGTTTTCAGAAGGTTATATAAGGGACTGGCAATCTATAGGCTAGATTAGGGTAAATATTGATGAATGTCACGACCTCCGGGAAAAGCCTTGCTACATAATGAAAAAGAAAACTTGCCAGAATATAATGAAGATTTGAAACGTAAGACTTGGAATGGATTTGAAAGGATTTGTTTCTCTTTTTAAAAGCCATGCAAGAGGTATTCAAATGAAATGCAGTTATAGACCTCTAGGTCCATTACAACTCTACGGCTTCCCACCAACCGTCTAAACTAGACGCCTCATTAAATACGTGGAATTGAATCAACACTTGGCAAAATATTAGGCTTTCCGTATCCCACTTGGAAATCCAAATATTTTGGGGGCAATTGTTTGGGGTAGAAAAATCAGTTCAACATGTTCAACATCTTGATCATACGCCTTGAGGTAACATCTTGGTCTTCTGTCTTAGATTAACGACTTATAGGTTATCTTGTTATTTCGTTCCTATTTTACAGGGATAAGAATACACGTGGAAGACTTGGCCAGACAATACCTTTATTCCTCAACAAATATCTAGAGACTCATTTCAAAAACAAGGACTCCATAACGGCTGCAATCATCAACAAAAGGCACGATTCCAGGCGAAGAAACAAGGATATCATTTATGTTGTTATTTCCGTTACATCTCAAGTATATAAAAAAAATAGAAAGCACCTATACACACATGACACCACTCTCTCTGCACTTTGTACTCGAAAATACCAATATCAATAAAAATACATTATGGTTAAGGTAGGCTTTTCCTAAAGCCTCCCCGAAGAGATTTTCAGGCCGAGAACAATTGTTCAAGGGCTTTCCTCGTAACATCTTCGCATTCATCTCGATAGTGAATTATATTCCATTTGTGTCCAAAGTTTCTTCAATACAAATTCACCTTGTTGAAAATTGTCCAAAACATACAAGATCACTGAAAATTGACCAAAACAATTTGGCACCGTCTGTGGGAACTTTGGTTTTTTAAGTTTGCTAGAAGGTTCAAGATGAACAATCCCAGTTCTGGTCAAGTGACTCCCAGCGTTTCCATTGGAGTATCCAGAACATTCTGAGCTCAAGTCACCTCGCCCATGTGCACATCCTTAGCCATGATTCCTCAAAATTACACCAACGAAATGTTATATAATGCTATCTCCCGTCTTCAAGGTGCATCTGCTCAAGTTCTTGGGCCGTATTCAGTGCCAAGCACAATCTCTCCCCTACAACCTAGACATTTCAGTTTTGCAGGAGAATCAAGTGCGGGAGGTTCAAGGAACAGCGTGATGCAGTCGGAGAGCATCATCACCAATCCATGAACCACTCTTCCAACCTCAATTCCATCATTTCAGACACCGTCTTCAGGATTAGCAGGGGGTTTTCTAAATTATGCATATAACATCGTTAATCCTGATCCTAATCCCAATAACTCTGATGCAGGAAATTATGTGGCTAGACACTTGCAAGAGTTAAGAGAGATGATTATGAATGTTGCAGGAGTTGCATCCCTCACACATAAGTCATCTCCAACTGTTGGGTTTTGGGGTAACAAACGCAGCGGAAGATTTAATTTTAACATCAAAACCATAGCCCTAGAATCCGTCTAGCATGAAGAGATTAGAAATTAATATGAGATAGAATTTACATACATTGAATGCGATGAGGATTAACAAAGTAGATCACAAAATTCAAGCCAAGAATTTTGATATCGAAACGGATCTCCTTCTTCTACCTTGTTCAAACCTTGTGATGAATCAACGAACAGAGTCTTCAAGCTCTTGGTGATTAACCTATCACCCCCTATTGGTAATCCACACGCGAACAAATCCAAGAACACCTTCTTGATTGATTGCTAGATGATCCTCTTGATTATTGAGTCAATATTCAATAATCAAAGCCAAAACAATGGAACAATGGGAATTTTGATTCAAAATCAAATCAAAATCTAGAGTTTCAAAAAACCATGGATTATGATGTGAGAGGTAGGAAAAATATGGCAGCAAGGCTGTAGTTATATCACATATAAATCCCCTAACAATTAGGGTAGAAACCTAGCAAAATACCAATTCCTTCCTAGCCAAGGAAAACTGTATGGACACGAAATTTAGTCGTGGCACGAGTCGTTCCCTTTGTAAATCACTCGTGCTCACGAGTCGTTCCTTGAGCCCAAACTCGTTCTGATCAAAACGAGACAAAAACCAAGTCGTGTCTCAGCCTTGGTCACGAGTCGTTATCCTTGGCACAAGTCGTGACCCAGGGCACGAGTCGTGCTCCTCATCACGAGTCGTGCCATAACCCAAAATTCCAATTTTTAGCTTAAATCAAATTCGTTCTTTTCTGTGTGACCCTTTAGGAATTATATTTTATGTTGACAGTGAGTTGAAACATCAACCTCACAAGACATAAGTGACTTCTAGCAAATCATTATGTCTACCCAATTAAATATAACATCAAAGCTTGATTCCTTAATAGATCCAATGTTATAATCCCTTTGTTCACGATGTCCAATTGAACATGAGTCATGGTCTAGGTCAACTCATTCCGTTCAATGCTTTCTCGATTTCGAACATGTTGATAATGCAAATGCATTTGATTTCTATCAAATCATTTGAGTGTGGCCACACATTTCATCAACATCATTCATCGAGGGGCCCAATCAAACATCTCTATTCATAAGAGGAACAAATCCCGTCTTAACTTATCATTCTTTCCTACATGATTCCAATCGTGCTAACATAGCCCTTATTGCTATCCGATTAAAGATAGTGTTATACTATATTAAACATGATCTTCATCATGTGGAAGACGATGATAATCTCAGGTGCTAAGGATTCAATAAAATGACTATCATGAGATTTATTCATGACACATATGACTATTGACCATGTCATAAATCTCATCGGTAGGTCATGTCCAATACTTGTTCTCTAGCAAGTATCCATAAGTGTAATGTGCATCACATTCATATAATCCTCTCCATGATTCTCCATCTATATATCTAGTACCCATGGACCTCACATGACTATCATGCTTATCTTGCGCAAGGGGCTTTGTAAGCGGATCCCCAATGTTATCATCGGTTGATACTTTGCATATCTTAACGTCTCCCCGTTCAATGAACTCTCGAATGAGATGAAAACCTCTAAGTATATGTTTGGATTTCTGGTGTGACCTTGGTTCCTTTGCTTTCACAATGGCACAATTGTTGTCACAATAAAGTTCCACTGGATTAGTGATACTTGGAACAACTTCCAAGTCACTAATGAACTTCTTGATCCAAACCGCCTCCTTAGCTGCATCGGATGCTGCTATATATTCGGCCTCATTAGTAGAATCGGAAATAGTACTCTGCTTGGAACTCTTCCAACATATCGCACCTCCGTTAAGCATAAACACAAATCCCGACTGCGATCGGAAATCATCTTTGTCAGTTTGGAAGCTAGCATCTGTGTAACCTCTTACAACAAGATCTTCTTCCATCCCTCCAAATACCAAGAACGCATCCTTAGTTCTTCGTAAGTACTTTAGGATCATCTTGACTGCCATCCAATGGCTCTCACTCGGATCAGATTGGTAACGACTTGTCATGCTCAAAGTATACGAGACGTCGGGTCTAGTACAAATCATAGCGTACATGATAGAACCAATAGCCGAAGCATATGGGATATCATTCATCCTCTTTCGTTCATCAATTGTCTTAAAACACTGAGTCTTACTAAGAGTAACACCATGACCCATTGGCAAGTTTCCCCTCTTAGAATTTTCTATTTTGAATCTTCTAAGAACCTTGTCAATGTAGGTACTTTGACTCAAACCAATGATCCTCTCAGATCTATCTCTATAGATCTTGATACCAAGGATGTAAGCGGCTTCACCCATATCTTTCATTGACAAACACTTTTCATTGAGAAACACTTTCCTAACCAAGACTTGACAGTCTCAAGTGCAGGAATGTCACTTCCAATGAGTAAGATATCATCGACATACAACAAGAGAAATAGCACAACGCTCCCACTGAATTTCATGTATACACAAGGTTCATCTTCGTTCTTGATAAAACCAAACTCTTTGATTTTCTCATCAAACCGAAGATTCCAACTCCTAGAAGCTTGCTTCAATCCATAAATGGATCTTTGCAACTTGCACACCTTACTAGAATTTCGTGGATCAACAAAACCTTCGGGTTGTGTCATATACACATCCTCAAGCAGTTTTCCATTAAGGAAAGCGGTTTTGACATCCATTTTCCATATCTCATAGTCATAATACGTAGCTATGGCAATCAAAATTCTAACAAACTTAAGCATGACAGCAGGTGAGAAGGTTTCATCATAGTCTACACCATGAGTTTGCCTATATCCCTTTGCTACAAGCCTAGCCTTATAAGTATGCACCTTCCTATCCATGTCAGTTTTCTTCTTGAAAACCCACTTGCACCCTATGGTTTTTACACCTTCGGGTGTCTCAATCAAGTTCCAAACTTGATTATCCGACATGGATTGCAATTCGGACTTCATGGCTTCTAACCATTTATCCGAATTGGGATCGGACATCGCCTCTTGATAGGAAGTAGGTTCGTCATTCTCAATGAATTCCACTTCATTACTTTCTGAAACGAGAAATTCATATCTCTTGGGTGTGGATCGTAACCCTTCCGATCTATGATGGACTTGTAGATCTTGAACCGGTTCCACAACTTCTTGTGGAGTTGGTTAAGTCTCTACTATCGGTTCCATGTTATTTTCAAGTTCTTGAACTTCTTGAAGATCAATTTTACTCCCACTAGATGTTTTATTGAGAAACTGTTTCTCAAGAAAAGTACCATACTGAGCAACAAACACTTTGTTCTCAACGCGGTTGTAAAAGTAATACCCTTTGGTTTCCTTAGGGTAACCAACGAAAATAACCTTGTCAGATTTAGGTGCTAACTTATCAGAGACAAGTCTCTTCACATAAGCTTCGCAACCCCAAATCTTCATGAAAGACAAATTAGGTTTTCTTCAATGCCACATCTCATGTGGGGTCTTAGGAGCCAATTTAGTAGGGACTCTGTTCAGTGTTAATGCAGCAGTCTCTAATGCATGTCCTCAAAAGGATATAGGAAGGTCTACTTGACTCATCATCAAACGAACCATATCTAATAAGGTTCTATTCCTCCTCTCGAAAACACCATTCTATTTTGGCATTCGGGGTGGAGTCAACTCTGAAACAATTCCACAGTTTTTGAGATGATTGTCAAACTCTTGGCTCAAATACTCACCACCACGATCGGATCGAAGTGCCTTGATTGTTTTGCCAAGTTGATTTTGTACTTCATTTTGAAATTTTCTAAGCATCTCAAACGATTAACTCTTTGACTTCATTAGATAGACATACCATATCTAGATAAGTTATAGGTGAATGTAATGAAATACCAAAATCCTCCCCTAGCAATGATGCTCATTGGTCCGCATACATCAGTATGTATTAAGTCCAACAAGTCACTAGCCCTTTCACTACTCTTAGTGTAGGGTGGTTTGGTCATTTTACCCAATAAACAAGATTCGCATATCTCATATGATTCATAATTATGTGAGTCTAACATTCCATCTTTGTGGAGTTTAGAAATGCATTTCTCGTTTATATGACCAAGCCGGCAATGCCACATGAACGAGTTGTTCACGTCATTCGTTTTAGACTTCTTATCCACATGACAAACATTTTCAACATTATCTTGTTTCTCATCAACATCAAGAACATAAAGGCCATTAAATGAATTTGCAATACCAGAAAGCATATCATTTAAATAAATATAAAACTTCTTATCCGAAATTAGAAAATTATACCCCTCATTATCCAAACAAGAAACAGAAATAATATTCCTACTCAAATCTGAAACATAGTAACAATTGTTCAAAACAAGTACTAAGCCACTAGGTAAAGTTACGTCATATGTCCCTACGACTAATGCAGCAACTCTTGCTCCATTCCCAACACGCAGGTCAACTTCACCTTGTTTGAGTAGCTTCCTATTTCTCAGTCCCTGCACATTTAAACAAATGTGAGATCCACATCCGGTATCTAATACCCATGAACTAGAAACAGAAAGGAAAATATCTATCATATAGATACCTGAAGTAGTAGCAATCACATTGCTCTTCTTCGCCTTTAGGCCTTCCTTGTAAGCCTTGCAGTTGCGCTTCCAATGTCCAACCTCTTGGCAATGGTAGCAAACCGCATCCTTTTGAGATGCCTTGGGAGCCTCTTTGGCATCGCCAACTTTTGCCTTAGGCTTAGCAACACTTGCCTTACCTTTGCCATCCTTCTTGAACCCTTTGCCTTTGTTAACCATTAACACATTATCAATTTTAGGCTTCTTGATATTCATCTCTGCGGTCTTAAGCATCGCATGCAATTCCGAGAGATTCTTATCCAATCCAGTCATGTGATAGTGCATAATACAATGACTATAACTTTCAGGCAATGAAATCAATATCAAATCCGTGGCGAGTTCCAAACTCAAAGGATTTCCAAGCCTATTGAGACGCTCAATGAGCTCCCACCGATTGCCCTTCTTGTATCTTGCATACAGTTAGGGACTTAACCACATCATACCTCTCGTTTCTTGCTTGCACTTAGAACATTTCCTTAAAGTGCTCGGCAAGATCAAATGGTGCATCTATGTGCTCAAGGTCCTTCTGAAGAGCCTTAGACATAGTGTCTTGCATAAGGCATGCGACATCCATAGAATCATCATTATGTTTCTTATGTGCATCCCTATCAACCCTAGGAGCATTTGGAGCAGGTTGAGGTGGAATGGGTTCATTTAGAAAGTACAGTTTCTTCTCTTGCTTCAGAACAATTCTGAGGCTTCTGATCCAATCAGAATAGTTTGTTTCGTTCTCCTCAAGCTTGTCCTTCTCAAGGACAGATCGTAGTAACAGGGGTTGATTATTGTGTGTAGCCATTCTACAATAAAATATGCAAACAATATAAACATATATCAATATCAACACATTTATCATCTAAGAGCAAATAATGTATTTCATAAATACTCCCACTAAATTATACACCTTCAAATACAAGCATGTATCATATAATCATTGTAGGCTAAGATCCATATTTCACTTGATTTTGGTTTAACTGAGTCAATGCCCGAAATCAAGCTATTTAGGTAGAAACATCAATCATATCACTATATGACTCTTAGATCTTTTATGAGATTTCAATAGATAACATATATCAAAAGCATGTTTTAAATCTCATCAATGCCTTGGGTCAAATCTCATTTGAAAGAACCAATTAAATCAAAACCCTTTTCAAACATGTGAGACATGGAACGATGCACCTAACTGAGTCAAAACTACATCAACCATTATCTCACCTTGATCACAAATTAAGATATAAGATGCACCCAACTGAGTCAAAACTACGTCAAATACCCTAAAATATCACAAGTGTTCTAATCAAGGAATGGCATAAGACTTAAATATTTAGAAGGTTTTCAACATGTAACAAACATCGCATGGTTGTAACATAGATCTCACGTGAACATACTCATGAACATAGTGCTTCACAAAATATCATACAAATAATTTGATTCTATTTTGAGAAATTACAAATCTAATTTAATCATATTAAAAGATTAATAACCTATGTGATAAACTAATCTAATTAATTTATCATTAATCATGAATCATGGAATATCACATATACTTGTTTTTCATAGAAACAAAACACATAGGATCTAGATCTATTTCATATCACATGGTAGCAAATAATCATATTAAATCTAGCATGCAATTTCAATCCTAATCATGGCAAGACAGGGCTCTGATACCACTGTTGGGTTTTGGGGTTACAACCGCAGCGAAAGATTAAATTTTAACATCAAAACCCTAGCCCTAGAATCCGTCTAGCATGAAGAGATTAGAAATTAATATGAGATAGAATTTACATACCTTGAATGCGATGAGGATTAACAAAGTAGATCGCAAAATTCAAGCCTAGAATTTTGATATTGAAACGGATCTCCTTCTTCTACCTTGTTCAAACCTTGTGATGAATCAACGAACGGAGGCTTCAAGCTCTTGGTGATTAACCTATCACCCTCTATCGGTAATCCACACGCGAACGAATCCAAGAACACCTTCTTGATGGATTGCTAGATGATCCTCTTGATTATTGAATCAATATTCAATAATCAAAGCCAAAACAATGGAACAATGGGAATATTGATTCAAAATCAAAATCAAAATCAAAATCTAGAGTTTCAAAAATCCTTGGATTATGATGTAAGAGGTAGGAAAAATATGGCTGCAGGGCTGTATTTAAATCATATATAAATCCCCTAACAATTAGGGTAGAAACCTAGCAATATACCAATTCCTTCCTAGCCAAGGAAAACTGTACGGACACAAAATTTGGTCGTGGCACGAGTCGTGCCCTTTGCAAATCACTCGTGCTCACGAGTCGTTCCTTGAGCACCAACACGTTCTGATCAAAACAGGACAAAAACCAAGTCGTGTCTCAGCCTTGGTCACGAGTCGTTATCCTTGGCATGAGTCGTGACCCAGGGCACGAGTCGTGCTCCTGGTCACGAGTCGTGCCAGAACCCAAAATTCCAATTTTCAGCTTGAATCAAATTCGTTCTTTTATGTGTGACCATTTAGGAATTATATTTTATGTTGGCAGTGAGTTGAAACATTAACCTCACAAGACATAAGTGACTTCTAGCAAATTATTATGTCCACCCAATTGAATATAACATCAAAGCTTGATTCCTTAATAGATCCAATGTTATAATCCCTTTGTTCACGATGTCCAATTGAACATGAGTCATGGTCTAGGTCAACTCATTCCGTTCAATGCTTTCTCGATTCCGAATATGTTGATAATTCAAATGCATTTGATCTCTATCAAATCACTTGAGTGTGGCCACACATTTCATCAACATCATTCATCGAGGGGCCCAAGCAAACATCTCTCTTCATAAGAGGAACACATCCCGTCTTGACTTATCATTCTTCCCTACATGATTCCAATCTTGCTAACATAGCCCTTATTGCTATCCGATTAAAGATAGTGTTAGACTATATTAAACATGATCTTCATCATGTGGAAGATGATGATAATCTTAGGTGCTAAGGATTCAATAACACGACTATCATGAGATTTATTCATGACACATATGACTATTGACCATGTCATAAATCTCATCGGTAGGTCATGTCCAATACTTGTTCTCTAGCAAGTATCCATAAGTGTAATGTGCATCACATGCATATAATCCTCTCCATGATTATCCATTACCAACATATACTAGTCGTTCACAACAACTAGGGACGCAGTTCAATATAATAAAATGTAAAACATATTGTTTTGGTAGAAAAAATAATAGAGTAGAATCTTAACTTTGTTTAGTGTGTGGATTGGACAATAAGGAGGGGACTGTGGAATTCGACTATATGGAACAAAAGCACGAAAAAGAGATAATGACACCACGATTTGTTAACGAGGAAAACCTTGGAGGTGACAACCTCTTTGGAAAAAACCCCGGGAGTTAGGTCTCCAACCTTAAAAGTTTCACTATAATGATCACGAATACAACTTTGGAAGATAATGGAGAGGATTACAAGAGCTTGTGTGTAGAGTGTGTGCGTGTGAGCCTTAGTGTATGTTCCGTCTCCATTTCCCCTTAAATACAAGTAAATATGAAGTAGTCAATACGGTTCCTACAATCTCGGGATTTTGGCTTATCCTTTCAACCTCCGTGAGACCAAGTCGCCCTAGCTGTTGAAGGTCTGTTGAACGTGCTGGAGAATATCCCGCATTCCTCTCTTAATTACTGAAATAATAAGAATAAGAATATTAGGAAATATTAAATAAGTAAATATTAGAACAATACTTACAGTGTAATGACATCTTGATATGCAGGATCAACTGAAGATGTCACCATGTTGAAAAATACCCACAACAATTTGTCCCCAAAAACATTTGACTATGATGGCAACTGAAGAGGCAAAATGTTTTTCTCCTAATTAACCGTTCATCTTCTAATTTACTTCAATGCGACGGTTAGGGATACGAGGCGGCTAGAAGAGGAGAGTCTTTATAGGAACTGATAACCGTAATTCTGGATAACCCTTGTTATCATCAAATCTTCTCAAAATTCTCATCCCAATCTGACGTCTCTTACTATATTACGTTGAGAGTAACCCTAAAGAGTGCAGCTTTTATCCCTCTTCTTCTTAATACATAGTTACGAGGTTCTCAAAAGAGTGAGTCAGAATCAATATGCTTATTGAATTGTTGACTCTATAAAATCCATGCTAACATATATCCTTACATGCAGTGACTCGATCCGACTTTACGACAAGCGATATTGTGGCCAAATACAAAGGCAAGACGAAAGCGGAAGAAGATATACCAGAGATGGATAAGATTATTTCAAAAAGAAAAAGGGTGGAACAGATCTCCGGCGTGGAGAAACAAGTTTGGAATGAAGAAGTGTTGGAAAATCAGGTAAGACTTGATTTGATTCGTTGGCACATTGATCCTCTTTTTAAAAATGCTTCTTTTTGTTGATGACAGATTGTCTCGATGGCTAAGCTAATGTCCAAAGAAATCAGGACATTGAGGGAAAAATGCGATACCTATGATATGAGTAGGGTTGAATATGAGAAGGATTTGAAAGAAGCTGCAAATATAATAAGGGAAAGGGGATTGGAAATCAGAGACAAGAATGAAGAGATACTAAAATGGCGGTCTAGGCTTGCAAGTGTTGACATCACCATGATAGGGAGATAGAATTACTTAGGGATGACTTGGTACATGAGACTCGCAAAAGCGCCTTTGAAACTAGAATCCAAATGATTGAGGAATATCAGCAGAGAGCATGTGAATTGGAACTTGAATGAAGAGAAAACAGCCTTTGGCAAATGGATCCATGAGGAAAAAGCGATCGATGATTTCAAGGATCCTGGAACAAAGCCGGGTGGTGAGGATATTGACATGGGGTGATTTTCAGAAGTTTGGAGAAGTTAGTCCCGCAGCAATACTGCGACGGATGCCACGAAAAAGGTAAAATAAATTTGCTCTTGGTTTTTTGATGATGTTACTGGGGTGGAATCCCTTAAAACAATTTTAATTTTAGTTTGGTTTGGTTGTGTAATGGGTCCATAAGGACCAAAGACAATCTTTTTTATGTGTTGGGTTTGTCCAACACTTTTGCACTTTTACTGTTGCTAGCTTGGATATGGTTACTTTAATCTGGTTAACGTTTAGTAGTTTTCAAGCATGTCAAGGCTTGTTTCTTTTTGGATTAGATTTTTCTTTGGATGATTCTTTGTTATGCTCATAAGGTGACATGATAGTATGCCAAAACGGTAGGTACTTAAGATGACACGTATATGCCATAAACCGTAGATACTTCAGATGACACGTATATGTCATAACCATAAGAATAATACGTAAGATCAATCATCCAACTGAGTGGGAATGGGTAAGCTATATGAGTTTACCCATATAGGCCCACCCCACACCTCAATTAGAGAGATAACTTGCGCTCCAGGCGAAGGTGTGATAACCTAATATCTTAAGAAAAAGGTAATTAACTCTTTAAACCTTAGAAGGGATTGTATACCTTTACTTGAGAAGTGATGGCCAGTCTCTAACGGAGGAGAAATCGTTGTTCTTTGCGCGCATTCGACATGTCTCCATGTAAATATGTCAATACCTCATAAGATAGAAACATGTTAAAACGGACGCCAACTAAGGTTGACGTCTCTCCACAAAGTACGTTAGTGACATCTTAATTTGTTAAGAATTAAAAAGGTGCATATGAAAAAAGAAAGGTTGCAACGAATTAAAAGACGATCCATACCTGGAAAGATGAGTTCATGGGGAATTTTGTTTAAACGTAATACCTTTTAAGATGAATGGCGTTCCAACTTCGCGGTATCATTTGGCCATCCAAGGTTGCCAGGCGATATGCTCTTTCCCGGCTTGTGCATCTATTAGGTAGGGTCCTTCCCATTTTGGGGCGAGCTTTGCCTGCATTGGGCTCCTTGGGTATTTTGGAATGCCTTTCGTAGGACTAAGTCTCCTACTTGAAACCTTCTAATCCTTACGTTTTTGTTGTAAGATATGGCTACCCTTTGTTGATATGCCGCCATGCGAACTTTGGCCATGTCCCTCGCTCGTCCACTAGATCTAGGTCATATATCAAGATGTCTTTATTATGTTCGGATGTCAACAAACTCGTATCTTGCCGTAGGTACAAGGACTTCATTGAATAACCGATTCGGTTCCAAATACAAGTGAATAGGGGGTTTGACTAAAGTAGCATTCTTAGATGTCGTCCTGTCACCCCATAGAACCATTGGTAACTCTTCGCCCATCATCCTTTCTCTTCGGTCTCTTTTTTAAGTTGCTTATGATTATTTTGTTGCTAGACTCTGCCTGTCCATTGGCTTGAGGGTGAACAGGCAAAGATGTCACCATCTTAACACCCCAAGATGTCAAGAAATCTTGGGTTCTCTTGCTAATGAATTGAGAGCCGTTGTCACAAATTATCTCTGATGGTATTCCAAATCGGCTGAATATGTTTCTTTTGATAAAAGATATAACTTCTTTGTCACGGACTTGTACGTTTGCCTCAGCTTCTACCCATTTAGAAAAGTAGTCTGTCATAGCCAATAGAAATACTCTTCCACCTGGTGCCCTGGGCAATTTTCCTACTATGTCCATTCCCCAAACCATAAAAGGCCATGGCGACAGGATAGGATGTAGCAGTTCAGCTGGCTGGTGCAGGATGTCCCCATGTCGTTGACAGGAATCACATTTCTTTGCGTAGTCAACGGCGTCTTTTTTCATTGTGGGCCAGAAATAGCCCATTCTAAGAGCCTTAGTATGTAGACTTCTGCCCCCTGTATGATTTCCACAATCTCCTTCGTGCAGCTCCTTGAGAACCTGATGGGCTCTATCTGCTTCTAGACATCTTAAGTAGTGACCTGCAGCAGATTTTCTAAACAAGAGGTTATCGATAAGTAAATATTTAGAAACTCTTACCCTGAATGCTCTAGCATTTTTCTCCTCAGTTGGGATCGTATCATCTAAGAGATACATGATAATAGGAGCTGTTCAAGAAATTGTCCGATGGAGAGGAAGGTATGTCGACATCTAGAGCGAACATCTCAAGATGATCAATCGGGGATGTCAACATGCACAATTGGGATACCGGGTTTGTGAAATGCTTTTGAAGGCCGAACCCAAGTTTGCCGTGAGCATCTCGCTTGAGAATTTTCTTCTCGTGCGATTTGTTCCAAGGAAAATGATTTGAATTTGGCCGAAAGAATTTTTACGATTTCCAAATCTGTCGTCATCTTAGCATTTTTTGCTACGTAGGACCCGTTGTAGTAGTTAACAATTAGCAAGGAATCCATGAACACCGGATATGCTTGACATCTAAGTCCTGGGCTGCAGCTTAAACCCGCAATTAGTGCCTCATACTCGCTTCATTGTTGGTAGCCTTGAAACCGCAACCGATAGATTGTGGTATTATGTCCCCTTGTGGTGATTTTAGTACAACTCCAAGACCCGTACCTCTCATGCTGGAAGCACCGTCTCGTGTAGAGAGTCCAAATTTTTAGGATGTCATCATCTTGAAGTTGTCAGTACTTCCAATTCCACCTCTTGTTGCAGGTTGATTGAAATCGCCCACAAAATCGCCTAGGGCTTGGGATTTTATTGCGCTTCGGGCTCGTACTTGATGTCGTATGTGCTTAATTGTACAGCACCATTTCGCCATTCGACCCGACATCTCTCGTTTTCTCATAACATTCTTAATAGGATAGTTAGTGCGTACAATTATAGTATGTGTTTCAAAAATAGTTCCTTAATTTAATAGGAAGCAGCTTATCAAAGCTAAAATTAATTTTTGTAAATGAGAATACCCGGTCTCTCGCATCTAAGAGTGTCTTACTTATATAGTAGATAGGTTGCCGATTACCATCTCGCTCGTCACCAAGATCGCGCTTACAGCCGCCTTCTGACACTGTTAGGTAGACGTAAAGATGTTCTTCCTTCGAGGTTTGGCCAATAAGGGAGGTGTCAACAGTGTAAGTTTTGAGTTCCCGAAAGGCTTCTTCATGTTGGTCCTCCCATCGGGAACTTCTTGTTCTTTCTTAAGATGTCGTAGAAAGGTTTGTATCGATCCGAGGATTTTGAAATGAATCTCGGTGAGTGCAGCAATCTTTCCCGTCAATCTTTGGACGCCCTTGACAGATTGAGGTGATGACATGTTGATAATAGCACGTATCCGTTTCCGGGCGGCTTCAATGCCTCTTTTAGTAACCATGTAACCCGTAAACTTCCCGGCCTTCATTCCAAAGTTGCATTTAGCCGGATTAAGTTTCATATTGAAACAATCCAAGATGTCAAAAGCTTGAGAGAGGTTGCTTATGTGATCCTCGGCTTTCTTGGACTTTACTACCATGTCGTCGATGTATACCTCCATTGTGTCCCCAATCCGATCTTTAAACATTTTGTTGACGAGCCTTTGATACGTTGCACCCGCATTTTTAGTCCGAAAGGCATGGCAATATAACAATAAATAGCTTTGGGTGTTATGAAGGCAAAGTGTCCTCTTGGTCGATGGTTCCATCTCGGATTTGTTGAAATCTCGAGGACGCTGGGCCCATGAATGTGAGGAGTTCATGTCCTGAGGTGGCATCAACTAACGAATCTATGTGCGGCAAAGGGAAAGGATCTTTGGGCAGGCTTTATTCAAGTCGGTGAAGTCGACACAAACTCGCCATTTCCCGTTTCTCTTCTCTACCACAACCACGTTTGCTAACCATCTTGGATAATCGACCTCCCGTATCATGTTGGCTTTGAGTAAGCGCTCTACCTCTTCCTTGATGATCCGATTTCTCGGTTTCGCAAACTTCCTACGTTTCGGTGCACCGGTTTAAAGCTAGATCTACGTTAAGTTTGTGAGTGATGACATCTTTGCCGATGCCTCGTCATGTCATCATGCTTCCAAGCGAAACTCTTTATTCTTCTTCTTAATAGGTCCACAAGCTTCTCTTCTATATCTGATGGGATGTCAGTGCCAATAAGTACTTTGATGTCCGGGTTGGAAGGGTCTAGCAATACTTCATTCACATCATCCTCCCTAGCTTCCAGGACTTTACGTACTTTCCTCGGTAATTGCTATGCTTGTTTTGGAGATGTCGACGCCTTCATTGAAGTTTTATAACATTCCTTGGCTACCTGTTGATCACTGTAAATCTTAGTGACACCCCAAGGTGTTGGGAACTTCACACACTGATGGTAAGTGGAGGGTACGGCCTTCATTCCATGAATCCACGGTCTTCCAAGAATGACATTGTAAGATGTTACGCAATCAATTACGCAGAACCATTCCATGGTAAGCCGAGGCCCTTTGAGTATATTGGAAGTTTTATCTCCCCCACCGTTTCTTTGACTTCACCACTGAAGCCTACCAGCACTGAAGACTTCTTAACGATCTCCGATTCCGGGATGTTCATTTCCTTAAGGGTACCCAACATAATAAGATTGACAGAGCTCCCCCCATCAACCAGGATACGCCGTATTGTACAGTTGGCGATCTGCAAGGAAATAACTAGACCGTCGTGATGGGGTTCTAGTAGGTTCTCTCGATCGCTTTCATCAAAGGTGATTGGATCCTGGCTGGGTGTCGACATCTTGGGCTGTCTTTCTGGCTTCTCCTCTTTTGACGCCTTAGCATGTCGTTTTGCGGCAGAATAGGATGCTCCACAAATTTCTGAGCCTCCACTGATGAAGTTGATCACCTTTGTTGATGCTGGGGGAGAAACTGGTCTTTCAGCTTCATGAGGAGCTTCCGCATTTTTAGCCTTCTTCTTTCTCGGGATCCCAACAGCTCCTTAAGATGTCCTTTCGAGAGCAAGTAACCGATCTCCTTTCTCAGCCGCGATGCAATCTTCGCAACGTTTCCAAAGTCTTCATGGTAAGCGCACCATTTTGATTTGTCACGCCATCCCGTGGCTTTGTTTGTCCCCAGCTGCCCATTGCACAGAGTACACCCGAAATGTCACCGTAAAACAATAATCGAAATGTTAGGCACATTATCATTATCTTCATCCTCACCGTCTATCGAATTAATTTTGCTAGTGTCAATTCTCTGATAAGGATTGGAACGGTTGTTCCTGCGATGGGACGATCTCAGCTTTCTGTCGGGATGGTCATATGTCGACATCTTGGACGATGACTTCGATCTTCGCAGCTCATCTTCCTCCAGCCTTATGAATCTCAATGCCCTCGCTCCCGACTTCTTCCAACCGCTACAAGGAATCATCACCAAATCCCGATAGTACCGTGAATCTTTCTTCAAATTTCCCCATTTTGAATGCTTCGTGGTCATCGACATGTCAAGATTGGGAATTTCTAGCACTTCCTTATTGAACCTAAGTGGACATAATCCTTTAGAGTTTCATTAGGCCGCTGGGTCACATTGTAGAGATCACTTGTCAATCTTTCAAATTGTCGATCGCATGAGAATTGGTTATAGAACATGTTGATGAGCCGGGCGTATGAACCAATTGAACCTAGGGGTTGCCTAATCACCATTTGATAGCCGGTCCAGACAAGGTGGATCCAAATCCCCGCATAAGCAAGCATCCTAATTGAAGCGGAATATGGATTATGTCCATCTTTTCTTGATATTGTGCAACATGCTCCTTCGGGTCCGTGGTGCCGTCGTACAACTTCATAGATGGTACACCGAAACGCTTTGGGATGTCGACATTTGCAATTGGCCGGGCAAACCGGGATTGATTGTAACAGCTTCAAGGCCACCGGCTGAATTGGGGGAGTTACGCCCGGCACGTTCATTATCGCCTCTTCCGAGTTCCTCGCATCTGCTTGGCTAGCGGGTTTCCCGCAAAAGGGTCACCCATAGGAATACGATTGAAATTATTATTATTAAAAAGATTATTTAGCAAACCAGAGTTGTCCGTAGTAGTCGTAACGGTAGTGTTGTCAATGAATGGGATGAACGGTGAATCTGCGGAAGATGGCGTCAATGGGGTATCCCCGGGCAAGGATGTCGACATCATTAAGGATGTCACGGATGAGTTTGAGGAGGACTGCCCATTGGGATGAATTCATTCTGGAATGTAGATCCTCCTGTTGTCAAAGTTGAGAACCCGCACGCAGCTGAGATATGTTGTCAAGCCGAGACGCGATGAGCCGTTGATCTTTCTCGCATCTTAATCATGGAATTGGTCGCACCTTCGAGTTGTCAGTCTTGCCGGTCCAACCTTTGATTCAACCCGGTCAGGATACTCCGGATGTCGCATCTACGTTGGAAGAGGTTGTCCCCTTTTGTGGAGTCTTCGTAGGCCGAGTTGGCCGAGGTCCGATCTCGAGGAGGCGGTGGTAACAAGCCGGTTCTCGCCTCCCGATGTCGTAGCAACAATGGGACTCACGGCAATGACACATTGGGGGTGCAGACATAGTGAATTTGACTAGGAAATGATCCAAATAACCGATAAACCACGAGGCCCCTCATGGGCGCCAAATTGTTTTGGTAGAAAAACAATAGAGTAGAATCTTAACTTTGTTTAGTGTGTGGATTGGACAATAAGGAGGGGACTGTGGAATTCGACTATATGGAACAAAAGCATGAAAAAGAGATAATGACACCACGATTTGTTAACGAGGAAAACCTTGGAGGTGACAACCTCTTTGGAAAAAACCCCGGGAGTTAGGTCTCCAACCTTAAAAGTTTCACTATAATGATCACGAATACAACTTTGGAAGATAATGGAGAGGATTACAAGAGCTTGTGTGTAGAGTGTGTGCGTGTGAGCCTTAGTGTATGTTCCGTCTCCATTTCCCCTTAAATACAAGTAAATATGAAGTAGTCAATACGGTTCCTACAATCTCGGGATTTTGGCTTATCCTTTCAACCTCCGTGAGACCAAGTCGCCCTAGCTGTTGAAGGTCTGTTGAACGTGCTGGAGAATATCCCGCATTCCTCTCTTAATTACTGAAAAAATAAGAATAAGAATATTAGGAAATATTAAATAAGTAAATATTAGAACAATACTTACAGTGTAATGACATCTTGATATGCAGGATCAACTGAAGATGTCACCATGTTGAAAAATACCCACAACACATATAATGAACCAAATAATACTTTCTCTATAATAAATGATAAAGACGATTACATAGTGGTTTAGATAATAAGTCAAACATAACTAAATGCCTAGGGCACTACACCAACACCAACATGTTACAATGATACCCATTTTGTACCTGCTATTGCCTATGCTGAATTACCCAAGAGATTTACTGTCCCCCAAATGAAGCAGTACGATGGTACTACTGACCCGTTGGAGCATGTAGCCCTTTATCAGGAGAAGATGGACATCATCCATATTCCTTTACCATACAAAGAAGCCTGTCTTTGCAGGGGCTTTGGATCAACCCTGACTGGAGCAGCTTTAAGATGGCTCATCAATCAGCTTTTAAATTCCATTGGGTCCTATGCACAATTAATTGATTTATTTACTAATCAATTTTCTTGTAACAGGGTATTTGAAAGGATTACTAGTGATTTATACCGAATAACACTACAACCTGATGAAACTCTTAAAGACTATTTGAGCATGTTTAATAAAGAAGTAGTGGTCATACCAAACTTAGACATGTCAATTGCAACCAAGGCATTCAGAATGGGCCTCAAGAAAGATTCACCATATTATGAATATCTAGTAAAAAACCCATGCATGAAGCTTGAAGATGTTAGAACAAGAGCCATCCAATTTATACGTCTTGAAGAAGATAAACTAATCAGAGAAAAGAATACCACGGTGGTCCCTACCTATGAAAGCAATCGCTGTGAAGGTAATCTTCCCATCATAAGCATAATAGGGGAAAACTCTACTCTAAATCCGAGAATCTTAAAATTAATTTTGTTGAAGATGCTATACTACTGACAACTGCTTGGAAAGACAAGTCTAAATGGTGTGCGCACCATGAAGACTTTAGCCAAACTACTGACAACTGCATAGCCTTTCGCAAGGAGATCAGTCACCTGTTATCTAAAGGGCACCTTAAGGAGCTCTTAGGCAGGAGGAAGGGGCATGTTAAAGCTAAGGATTCCATTCCAGAAACACCTCTGTCACCCCCATCTACAACAAAGACCATCAATGTCATCTCTGGAGGTTCGGATATTTGTGCCACAACCTATTCAGAAGCAAAGCATCACGCCAAAGATTCAAAGGAGGATAGGTTCAATATTCCGTCCAGATCCTCTACAAGATGTGAAGATCCGCAGATAATTTTTGGTGAGGATGATAAGGCAGATATTCAAGATCCCCATCATGATGGACTCATCGTGACCCTTCAGATTGCAAACTTGAAGGTGAAAAGAATTCTCATAGATAACAGAAGTTCTTTCAACCTGATCATTCTGAGCACGTTGAAAGAAATGAGCCTTCCAGACTCTGAAATTGTAAAGAATTCTTCCGTATTTGTTGGATTTAGTAGGGAAACCAAGTAGAGAGTTGGGGAAATCAAGTTGCCCATATATGTTGAAGGTGTCAATTCCATGGAGAGGTTCTTTGTTATAGACTGCCCATCTTCTTACAATGTTATTCAAGGTAGAATGTGGATACACAATATAAGAGCTATCCCGTCTACATATCACTATTGTGTTAAGCTGCCGACACCTTGGGGAGTAGTCAAACTTAAAGGAGACCAGCAGATCGCTAAGGAATGTTACAAAATGTTCATGAAAGCCTCTACTAACCCCCATCAAGCATAGAAATTAAAGAAAAAGGTCAGAGATGTTCTAGAAGCTGTGGAGCACGAAGTTAAAAATGTACTATCGACATCTCTGATCCAGAAAAGAATGTGTTAGTTGGAACAGACATTCCTCGTGATGTGGAGGAAGAATTGATAGAATTTTTGAAAAGGAGATTCGGGAGCTTTGCTTGGAAGCAGGAGGATATGACGGGGATAAGCAAAGATGTAATAACTCACAAGTTGAACATTGACCCCACTATAAAGCCTATCCACCAGAAAAGAAGAAAATTTACTCATGAACGCAATCAAATTATCAAAGAAGACATAGAAAGATTTCTAAAGTCCAAGATGATTAGAGAAGTCAATTATCCAAGATGGTTAGCTAATGTGGTGGTAGTTGAGAAGAAAAATGGCAAGTGGCGCGTATGCGTGGACTATACTGATTTAAACAAGGCTTGCCCTAATGATTCTTTCCCCTTGCCACATATTGACTCCTTGGTAGATTCAATGGCCGGTCATGAAATCTTGACCTTCATGGATACCTCTTTAGGATTTCAACTAATTCAAATGGAACCCTCGGATCAAGAAGACACAGCCTTTATGACTCCGGGAGGAATATATATAGCTATGCCATTTGGTTTGAAGAAGGAAGGAGCAACTTATCAACGATTGGTTAACAAGATGTTCAAAGACAAGCTGGGAAAAACTATGGAAGTTTATATTGATGTTATGGTGGTCAAGTCAAGGAATATTGAAGATCACATGCAGCACCTTGCAGAAGCTTTAGACATCTTGGAAGCTTTTAACATGAAGTTAAATCCTTCAAAGTGTAACTTAAGAGTGGGAGTTGGTAAATTATTAGGCTACATGGTCACAAAAAGGGGCATTGAAGACAGCCCAGAGCAGATAAGAGCAATCCTAATGTTGGAATTCCCAAAGACGATCAAGGATGTGCAGAGACTGACTGGATGAGTAGTAGCCCTCAACAAGTTCATATCCAAATCCTCCGACATGTGTAGACTATTCTATGACGTCTTGGGGAAAAACAAGAAATTTCGGTGGTCAGAAGAGCATGAGCAGGCATTCATCCAACTCAAGGAGTACCTTTCAGCACCACCTTTACTATTTAAAACCAGAGCAAGGTGAACCACTCCTTATCTATCTTGCAGTTTCATAAAATGCCGTTAGTGCCGTCCTGGTAACATAGTTACAAGGTGAGCAATAACTTGTCTACTATATAAGTAATTCTCTTCTAGATGCTGAAACCAGGTACTCACATCTTGAGAAACTTCTTCTTGCTTTAATAACTGCTACAATTAAATTGCGTCATTATTTTGAATCTCATCCTATAACTGTTAAAACTAACTTTTCTATAAGAAATGTTACGAGGAAACCTGAATTATCAGGTCGGATGGCAAAATGGTTCATACAGCTTAGTACGTATGACATCCAGTATGAACAGGAACAGCCCATCATGTTCTGCAGATCTTTAGCAGATTTCTCGTGAGCAGACTTTAGCCCCAACCTACAATCGAAAGTGGAGATCGAAGTATAGCAACTTGAAGGACAATATGCTTGCAACATGTCGGCTCCTCGACACTAACGGTGCATCAAATATAAGGGGATACACCCGGGCATAGTTCTGAAATCCCCACACAGGTGATATCATTCCCTCATAAGTTGTAGGCATGTAAATTTAAGGCAACAAACAATGTAAGGCCGAATATGAGGCTCTCTATTATGGGTTTATCAATTGCTCTACATTTATATGTTAAACGGATTCATGTCTATAGTGATTCCTATATGCTCGTTAACCATTTCAATGGCTCTTATGAAGCTAAACACTCAAAAATGACAAAGCATATCTCTCAACATGTAAGAAATCTCTAGCAAGCCCGCTTCATATCTTTCACCTTTTGATCAAATACCAAGGAGGAAAATGTTGGGTTTCGGGGTTACAAACGCAGGCGGAAGAACTTTATAAAACTTCAAAACCCTAGCCTTTAAATCCGTCTTTAGCATGAAGAGCTTAGAAACATATGAAATAGATTTACATACCTTAATGCGATTTATGTTGTTCTCAAAACGAATTCTCAAAGATTGAATCTTTGAAACCGTTGATGAAACTTGGATCTTCTTCTTCCTTGTTCTAACTTGGGTGATGAATCAACAATGGCGATCTTTCAAGCTTTAGTAGTGATAAAGCAGATCACCCTCTATTGGTAATCCACACGCGGAACGAACCAAGTTAACAATTGGGCCTCTTGTAGGATTGCTGAGATGATCCTCCTGAATTGTTGATATCAGATACTCAACAAATCAAATGGCTGAATAATGGAAATCGGATATGGAAGTTTTGATCTTTGATTCTCAATCAAAAATCGAAACAATTAGTTGTTTCTAAAACTTCTAATTTTTGTCAATTCATGCTGTGATGGCAAAACAGTTCTATTAATACTTTATAAATATCCCTAACCCTTCAGGGAAAAGAGCCCTTTTCCTAGCCAAGAAACCGGAGACCCAACAGAAAGCAGTTTGTCCCCGCGCAAGAGGCGGCGTATCCACGCGCGGGTACAAGGCTCTTCGAGTCTAAAATCTAAAGTTAAACAGTAAACTTGTTCCCCTACGAGGACTAGCTTTCCCGGATTGTCGAATGTCAAAGCTACCATCAAAACCTAGAACTGAAACAGAGGCATTCGTCCAGCCATGCCAGACAAGGATGTACCGTCGCGGTACAACCCTACGCGTTCAATGCCAAGCATCCAGAAATGGCCAATTTCCAATTTTGAGTTTCATGGTACAATTTTGTTCTTTGTGCCTGTGACCTCTTTAGGAATTATATTTTATGTTTGTAGTAATTTGAAACATCGACCTCACAAGACATAAGTGACTCCTCAGCAAGGCATTATGTAGCACCCACCACTTAAATATAACATCAAAAGGTTGATTCCTTGATAGATCAAATGTCACAATCCCCTTTAATCCACGATGCCAAATTGGAATATGAGTCATGGGTCTACGTCAACTTATATTGTTCAATGGCTTTCTCGTATTCCGAATATGTTGATAATCCAAATGCATTTGATCTCTTATCAAATAATGCTTGACTGTGGCTCACACATTTCATGCAATATGCATTGTCCATCGCATGGGCCCAAGCAAACATCTCTCTCAACGAGAGGGACAAAATCCCATCTTGACTTACCATTCTTCCACTACAAGAGATCCAATTCGTGCCAACATAGCCCTTATTGCCTATCACTATTAAAGATACATAAAGTGTTAGACTCAAACATACAAACACAATGTTCATCAAGTGGAAGACGATGATAATCTCAGGTACTAAGGATTCAATCAAGACGACTATCATGAGATTTAATTCACAATGACATATATGACTCATAGAACATTGCTGTCATAAACTCTCATCGATAATCATGGTCCAATACTTGTTCTCTAGCAAGATACCATAAGTGTAATGTAGCACCCTACATGCATATAATCAATTCTCCATGATTATCCATCACCACGAACCTTATGACTAGTCATTCACAATAACTCAAACAAGGTTATTAAGGAATAAACATGCAAAAATATAATAAACCAAATAAATATGCTCCATAATAAATGATAAAGTCGATGGTAGCATAGCAGCTTAAGGCTATAAGTCAAACATAACTATATGCCTAGGGCATTGTACCCAACAATCTCCCACTTTCTACTTCTAGGTCTCCATCTATGTATTTCCGTACACCCATGGACCTAACATGACCATCATGCTTCTGGCTTGTGCGAGGGGCTTTGTAAGCCGATCCCCATTGCAATCATCGGGTTGACACTTTGCACTATCTTGGAACGTCTCCCTATCAATGAACTCTCGAATGAGATGGAAACATGCCTTTAAGTATGTGTTCCTATCAACGCATGTGACGTCGGCTTCTTTGCTCGCAAGCAATGGCACCATTATTGTCACAATAAAGTTCCACCGAATTAGTGATACTTCTGGAAACAATTTCCCAGTATCACTAATGAACTTTTTGATCCAAATCGCTCTCCTTAGCCGCATCGGATGCCGCTATATATTCGGCCTCAACGTAGAAATTCGCACAGTACTCCGCCGGAACTCTTCCAACATATCGCACCTCCGTTAAGCATAAACACAAATCCCGACTGCGATCGGAAATCATCCTTATGGGTTTGAAAGCTTGCATCTGTGTAACCTCTTACAATAAGATCATCTTCCATCCCTCCAAAGACCAAGAATGCATCCTTATTCCTTCTTATGTACTTACGGATCGTCTTAACTGCCATTCAATGGTTTTCACTAGGATCAGATTGATATCGACTCGTCATGCTTAGAGCATACCAGACGTCGAGTCTAGTACAAATCATGGCGTACATGATAGATCCAATAGCAGAAGCGTATGGAACTTCATTCATACTATTTCGCTCATCAGTTGTCTTAGGATACTGAGTCTTGCTAAAAGTAACACCATGACCCATTAGCATGTTGCCTCTCTTAGAATTTTCCATCTCGAATCTTCTAAGAACCTTGTCTATGTAAGTACTTTGACTCAAACCAATTATCCTTTTAGATCTATCTCTATTGATCTTGATGCCAAGGATGTAAGCGGCTTCACCCATATCTTTCATTGAGAAACATTTTCCTAACCAAGACTTGACAATCTGAAGTGCAGGAATGTCATTTCCAATGAGTAAGATATCATCGACATACAATAAGAGAAATAATACGACGCTCCCACTGAATTTCATGTATACACAAGGTTCATCTTCGTTCTTGACTAAGTCAAACTCTTTGATCTTTTCGTCAAAATGAAGATTCTAACTCCTAGAAGCTTGCTTCAATCCATATATGGATCTCTGCAACTTGCACACTTTATTAGAATTTCTTGGATCGACAAACATTTGGGTTGTGTCATATACACATCCTTGAGTAACTTCCCATTTAGGAAAGCCGTTTTGACATCCATTTGCCATATCTAACGTCGTAATATGCGGCTATGGCAGTAAAAATTCTATAGAGACTTAAGCGTGGCGACAGTAGAAAAGGTTTTCATCATAGTCTCGCCATGAGTTTGCCTATATCCCTTTGCTGAAGCCTAGCCTTATAAGAAGTATGCACCTTCCCATCCATATCGAGTCTTCTTATTGAAGACCCACTTGCACCTTATGGTTTTTACACCTTCGGGTGGCTCAAATCGAAGTTCCAAACTTGATGTATCCGACATGGATTGCAATTCGAATTTCACATGGCTTCTAACCATTTCCTGAATCAATTGGGATCTCGTGACATCGACTGCTTGATAGGAAGTATGTTCGTCATTCTCAACTGACTTCCACTTCATTACTTTGGAGCACGAGAAATCCAGCTTATCTCTCGGAGTGCCGGATCGTAACCTATCTCGATCTCTGAGTGGACTTGTGGATCTTGAACCGGTTCCACAACTTCTTGTGGAGTTGGTTCCGATCTCTGCTACTCGGTTCCATGTTATTTTCCGGGTTCTTGAACTTCTTCAAGATCAATTTTACTCCACATTAGATGCTTTGTATTGAGAAACATGTTTCTCAACATAAGTACTTTCATATTGAGCATGAGCGAAACACTTTGTTTCTCCAACGGCGGTTTTGTAAAAGTAATACCACTTTGGTTTCCTTAGGGTAACCAACAAAAATAACCTTGTCGGATTTAGGTGCTAACTTATCGGAGACAGAGTCTCTTCACGTAAGCTTCGTAACCCCAAATCTTCATGAAAGACAAATTAGGTTTTCTTCCATTTTCCACATCCTCATGTGGGGTCTTAGGAGAGGCGGGATGGTTTAGTAGGGACTGTTTAGTGTGAACGCTTGACATTCTCTAATGCATGTCCCAAAGAAAAGGATATAGGAAGGTCTACTTTACTCATCATCGAACGAACCAGCCTATCTAATAGGGTTCCTATTCCTCCTCTCGGAAACACCATTCCATTGTGGCAGATTAGGGTGGAGTCAACTTCTGAAAGCAATTCCACGAGTTTTGAGATGATTGTCAAACTCTTGGCTCAAATCTCACCGCACGATCGGATTGGAAGTGCTTTAATTGTTTTGCCAAGTTGATTTACTTGTACTTCATTTTGAAATGTTCTCTAAACATCTCAAAACGATTAGAACTCTTTGACTTCAATTAGATAGAAGCAGCTAGCCATATCTAGATAAGTCTCATTTGGTGAATGTAAATGAAATACGAAATCCTCCCCTAGCAATGTTGCTCATTAGTAGCATCATCCGGTATGTATTAAGCCCGAATAAGTCAGCTAGCCGCTTTCACTTTACTGCTTAGGTGTAGGGTGATTTGGTCATTTTACCCAATAAATAAGATTCGCATATCTCATATGATTCATAATCATGTGAGTCTAACATTCCATCTTTGTGAAGTTTAGAAATGTGTTTCTCATTTATATGACCAAGCCGGTAATGCCACATGAACGAGTTGTTCACGTCATTCGGTTTAGACTTCTTGTCCACATGATAAACATTTTCAACACTCTTTTGTTTTTCATCAACATCAAGAACATAAAAGCCATTAAATGAATTTGCAATACCATAAAGCATATCATTTAAATAAATATAAAACTTCTTATTCGCAATAAGAAAATTATATCCCTCATTATCCAAACAAGAAACTGAAATAATATTCCTACTCAAATCCGGAACATAGTAACAATTGTTCAAAAAAGTACTAAGCCACTAGGTAAAGTTACATCATATGTTCCTACGGCTAATGCAGCAACTCTTGCTCCATTCCCAACACGCAGGTCAACTTCACCTTGTTTGAGTAGCTTCCTATTTTTCAGTCCCTGCACATTTAAACAAATGTGAGATCCACATCCGGTATCTAATACCCATGAACTAGAAACACTGAAACAGAAAGGAAAATATCTATCATATAGATACCTGAAGCAGCAGCAATCGTATTGCCCTTCTTCGCCTTTAGACCTTCCTTGTAAGCCTTGCAGTTGCGCTTCCAATGTCCAACCTCTTGGCAATGGTAGCAAACCGCATCCTTTTGAGATGCCTTGGGAGCCTCTCCGACAATGGCAACCTTTGCCTTAGGTTTAGCAACACTTGCTTTACCTTTGCCATCTTTCTTGAACCCTTTGCCTTTGTTATCCATTAACACGCATCGGTTTTAGGATTCTTGATATTCATCTCTGCGTTCTTAAGCATCGCATGCAATTCCGAGAGATTCTTATCTATACCAGTCATGTGATAGTGCATAATAAAATGACTATAACTTTCAGGCAATGAATTCAATATCAAATCTGTGGCGAGTTCCAAACTCAACAGATTTCCAAGCCTATCGAGACGCTCAATGTAACCCTTCATCTTAAGGACATGAGCTCCCACCGATTGCCCTTCTTGCATCTTGCATGCAGTCAGGGACTTAACCACATCATACCTCTCGTTTCTTGCTTGCACTTGGAACATTTTCTTTAAGCGCTCAGCAAGATCAAATGCTACATCTATGTGCTCAAGGTCCTTCTGAAGAGCCTTAGACATAGTGTCTTGCATAAGGCATTCAACATCTGTAGAATCATCATTATGTTTCTTATGTGCATCCCTATCAGCCCTAAAAGCATTTGGAGCAGGTTGAGGTGGAATGGGTTCATAGAGAACGTATAGTTTCTTCTCTTGCTTTAGAACAATTCTAAGGCTTCTGATCCAATCAGAATAGTTTGTACTGTTCTCCTCAAGCTTGTCCTTCTTAAGGACGGATCGCAGTGACAGGAGTTGATTATTGTGTGTAGCCATTCTACAATAAAATATGCAAACAATATAAACATATATCAATATCAACACATTTATCATCTAAGAGCAAATAATGTATTTCATAAATACTCCCACTAAATTATACACCTTCAAATACAAGCATGTATCATATAATCATAGTAGGCTAAGATCCATATTTCACTTGATTTTGGTTTAACTGAGTCAATGCCCAAAATCAAGCTATTTAGGTAGAAACATCAATCATATCACTATATGACTCTTAAATCTTTTATGAGATTTCAATAGACATCATATGTCAAAATCATGTTTAAATCTCATTTATGCCATGGGTCAAATCTCATTTGAAAGTACCAATTAAGTCAAAACCTTTTTCAAACATGTGAGACATGGAACGATGCACCTAACTGAGTCAAAACTACATCAACCATTATCTCACCTTGATCACAAATTAAGATATAAGATGCACCCAATTGAGTCGAAACTACATCAAATATCCTAAAATATCACAAGTATTCTAATCAAGAAATGGCATAAAACTTAAATATTTAGAAGGTTTTCATATTGTGACAAACATCGCATGATTGTAACATAGATCTCATGTGAACATAATCATGAACATAGGGCTTCACAAAATTTCATACAAACACTTTGACTCAATTTTGAGAAATTACCAATTTAATTTAATCAAATTAAACAAATCTTTAACATATGTGATAAACTAATTTAATTAATTTATCATAAATCATGAATATGGTATGTTGTGGGCATTTTTCAACATGGCGACATCTTCAATTGATCCTGCATATCGAGATGTCATTACACTGTAAGTATTGTTTTAATATTTACTTGTTCAATATTTTCTAATATTCTTATTCTTATTTTTCAGTAATTAAGAGAGGAATGCGGAACAATCTCCAAGCACGTTCAACAAACCTTCAAACGGCTAGGGCGACTTAGTCTCACGGAGGTTGAAGTGATAAACCAAAATGCCGAGATTATATGAACCATATTGACTCTTTCATATCTACTTGTATTTAAGGGGAAATGGAGACGGAAAAACACATTCATGCTCATACGCACACACTCTACACAAAAAGCTCTTGTAATCCTCTCCATTATCTTCCAAAGTTGTATTTGTGATCATTATAGTGAAACCTTTAAGGTTGGAAACCTAACTCCCGGGGTTTTTTCCAAAGAGGTTATCACCTCCAAGGTTTTCCTCGTTAACAAATCGTGTTGTCATTATCTCTTTTTCATTCTTTTGTTCCATATAATCGAATTCCATAGTTCCCTCCTTATTATTCAATCCACACACTAAGCCTAGTTAAGATTCTACTTTATTGTTTTTTCTACCAAAACAATTTGGCGCCCACCGAGGGGCCCCGTGGTTTATTGGTTATTTGAAACATTTCCTAATCAAATTCACTATGTCTGCACCCCCCAATGTGTCCACCGCCCGGCAAAGGTCCCGCCCGTTGTTCCCACATCGGGGAGGTAGAACCACTTGTTACCACCACCTCCTCGCATAGGGTCTCGCCTAACTCAACCTCACGAAGACTCCACAAATGGGGGCAACGTCTTCCAATGCGTATGCCGACATCCTGAGTATCTTGACCAGGTTGAATCAAAGGTTGGACCAAAGAAGATAACAATTCGAAGGTGTTGACCAATTCCATGATTAAGATGCGAGAAAGACCCGACGGCTCATCGCATCTCGGCTTGAGAATATATCACGGCTGCGTGCAAGGATTCTCAACTTTGACAACACCGGAGGATCTACATTTCGAATGAATTCATTCCAATGGGCGATCCTCCTCCGCCGACATCTTTAATGATGTCGACATCTTTGCCCTGGGGACACCCCATTGACGCCATCTTAGCAGGATTCACCCCATTCATTCCATTTATAGACAACAGCTACCGTCACGACTACTACGGACGATTACGGTTTGCTAAATAATCTTTTCAATAATAATAATTTCAATCGTATTCCTATGGCCGACCCTTTGCAGAAAACCCACTAGCTAAACAGATGCGGGATCTCGAGAGCCGATAATGAACGTGCTGAGTGTAACTCCTCCAATTCAACCAAAGTGACCCAAAATCCGTTACAATCAATCCCGCTTGTCCCAAAGAATTGCCAATGTCGACATCCCGAAGCGTTTCGGCGTACCATCTATGAAGTTGTACGACGGCACCACGGACCTGCAGGAGCATGTTGCACACTATCAAGAAAAGATGGACATAATCCATATCCCGCTTCAATACCGGGAGGCCCGCTTATGCAGGGGATTTGGATCCACCTTGTCCGACCGGCTCTCGGAAATGGCCAGATTAGGCAACCCCTAGGTTCAATTGGTTGTCATACGCCCACTCATCAACATGTTCTATAACCAATTCTCATACGCGATCGACAATTTGAAAAGTTGACAAGTGATCTCTACAATGTGACCCAGCGGCCTAATGAGACTCACGAAGGATTATGTCCATCGGTTCAATAAGGAGGTGTTAGAAATTCCCAATCTTGGACATGTCGCTGACTACGTAAGCATTCAAAATGGGGTCAAGAAAGATTCCACAAGATTATCAAGATTTGGTAATGACTCCTTGTAAGCGGCTAGAAGAAGTCGGGAGAGCGGTGGCATTAAGGTTCATAAGACTCGGAGGAAGATGAGCCGCGAAGATCGAAGTCGTCATCTAAGATGTCGACATATGACCATCCCGACAGAAAGGCGGAATCGTCCCATCGCAGGAACAACCGTCCCAATCCTTATCCGAGAATTGACACTAGCAAAAATTAATTCGGTAGACGGTGAGGATGAAGATAGTGATAATGTGCCTAACATTTCGATTATTGTTTTTCTGTTGACATTTCAAGTGTACTCTGTGCAATGGGCAACCTAGGGAGACAAAGCCAGGATGGCCAAAGAAAACGGACAAAACCACGAGGATGGCGTGACAAATCAAAATGGTGCGCTTACCATGAAGACTTTGGACACGTTGCGAAGACTGCATCGCGTTAAGAAAGGAGATCAGTTACTTGCTCTCGAAAGGACATCTTAAGGAGTTGTTGGGATCCAGGAAAGAAGAAGGCTGAAAATGCAGAAGCTCCTCATGAAGCTGAAAGGCCGGTTTCTCCCCAGCATCAACAAAGGTGATCAACTTCATCGGTGGAGGCTCGGAAATATGTGGAACATCCTATTCTCGCCGCAAAACGACACGCTAAGGAGTCAAAAGAGGAAAAGCCAGAGAGACGGCCCAGGATGTCGACACCTTGCCCGGATCCAATTACCTTTGATGAAAGTGATCGTGATAACTTCTTTGGAACCCCATCAGTCGATGCAGTTATTTCCTTGCGGATCGCCTAACCGTACAATATCTGACGTATTCTCGGTAGATGGGGGCGGCTCCGTCAATCTTATTATGTTGGGTACCCTTAAGGAAATGAACATCCCGAGAATCGGAGATTGTCAAAAAGTCTTCGGCCGGTAGGCTTCAGTGGTGAAGTCAAAGAAACGGTGGGGGAGATAAAGCTTCCAATATACTCAAAGGGCCTCAACACCATGGAACGGTTCTGCGTAATTGATTGCGCAACATCTTACAATGTCATTCTTGGAAGACCGTGGATTCACGGAATGAAGGCCGTACCCTCCACTTACCATCAATGTGTGAAGTTTCCAACACCTTGGGGTGTCGCTAAGATTTACTGGTGATCAACGGTGGCCAAGGAATGTTACAAAACTTCAATGAAGGCGTCTACATCTCCAAAACAAGCATAGCAATTACCGAGGAAAGTACGTGAAGTCTGGAAGCTAGGGAGGATGATGTGAAAGAAGTATTGTTAGATCCTTCCAACCCGACATCAAAGTACTTATTGGTACTGACATCCCGTCGAGATATAGAAGAGAAGCTTGTGAACCTATTAAGAAGCGAGAATAAAGAGTTTCGCTTGGAAACATGATGACATGACAGGCATTAGCAACGATGTCATCACTAACAAACTTAACATAGATCCTAGCTTTAAACCGGTGCACCGGAAACGTAGAAAGTTTGCAGGAAACCAGAAATCAGATCATCAAGGAGGAGGTAGAGCGCTTACTCAAAGCCAACATGATACGGGAGGTCGATTATCCAAGATGGTTGGCGAATGTGGTTGTGGTAGAGAAGAGAAACGGGAAATGGCGAGTTTGCGTCGACTTCACCGACTTAAATAAAGCGACCAAAAGATCCTTTCCCTTTGCCGCACATAGATTCATTAGTTGATGCCACCTCAGTCATGAACTCCTCACTTTCATGGACGCGTCCTCGGGATTTCAACAAATTCAGATGGAACCATACGACCAAGAGACACCGCGCCTTCATAACCCCCTACAGGTATTTATTGTTATATTGCCATGCCTTTTGGACTAAAAATGCAGGGTGCAACGTATCAAAGGCTCGTCAACAAGATGTTTAAGGATCAGATTGGGGATACAATGGAGGTATACATCGACGACATGGTAGTAAGAATCCAAGAAGGCCGAGGATCACATAAGCAACCTCTCTCAAGCTTTTGACATCTTGGATTGTTTCAATATGAAACTTAATCCAACTAAATTCAACTTCGGAATGAAGGCCGGCAAGTTTCTGGGTTATATGGTTACTAAAAGAGGCATTGAAGCCGCCCCAGAACAAATACGCGCTATTCTCAACCTGTGCATCACCTCAATCTGTCAAGGACGTCCAAAGATTGACAGAAAAATTGCCGCACTCACTAGATTCATTTCAAAATCCTCGATCGATGCAAACCTTTCTACGACATCTTAAGAAAGAACAAGAAGTTCCAATGGGAGGAACAACATGAAGAGGCTTTTCAGAGCTCAAAACTTACTGTCGACACCTCCCTTATTGGCCAAACCTCGGATGGAAGAACATCTTTACATCTACCTAGCGGTGTCCGAAGGCGCCGTAAGCGCAGATCTTGGTGACGAACGAGATGGTAATCACCAACCCATCTACTATATAAGTAAGACACTCTTAGATGCTAAGACCAGGTATTCTCATTTACAAAAATTAATTTTAGCTTTGATAATCGCTTCTATTAAATTAAGGCACTATTTTGAAACACATACTATTATTGTACGCACTAACTATCCTATTAAGAATGTCATGAGAAAACCAGAGATGTCGGGTCGAATGGCGAAATGGTCTGTACAATTAAGCACATACGACATCAAGTACGAGCCCGTAACCGCAATAAAATCCCAAGCCCCGGGCGATTTTGTGGCCGATTTCAGTCCAACCCTACAACAAGAGGTGGAATTGGAAGTACAAAGCAACTTCAAGATGATGACATCCTAAAAATTTGGACTCTCTACACGGACGGTGCTTCCAACATGAGAGGTACAGTCTTGGAGTTGTACTAAAATCGCCACAAGGGGACATAATACCACAATCTATCGATTGCGGTTTCAAGGCTACCAACAATGAAGCAGAGTATGAGGCTCTAATTGCGGGTTTAAGCTGCAGCCCAAGACTTAGATGTCAAGCATATCCGGGTGTTCATGGATTCATTACTAATTGTTAATCGCACAACGGGTCCTACGTCGCGAAAAACGCTAAGATGACAACATATTTGGAAATTGTAAAAATTATTTCGGCCAAATTCAAAACATTTTCCTTGGAACAAATCCCACGGGAAGAAAATTCTCAAGCGGATGCTCGGCAAACTTGGGTTCACCTTCAAAAGCTTCTCACAAACCAGTATCCCAATCATACATGTTGACATCCCAAGCAATTGATCATCTTGAGATGTTCGCCCTGGATGCCGACATACTTGCCTCTCTGCGGCAACCTCTTGGGCCGGCTCCTATTATCGAATATCTCTTAGATGATACGATCCCGAGTCGAGGAGAAAAATGCAAGAGCCTTCGGGGTAAGAGTATCTAAATATTTACTTATTGATAATCTCTTGTTTAGAAAATCTGCGCGCGGTCACTACTTAAGATGTCTAGAGGCGGATAGAGCCCATCAGGTTCTCGGAGAGGTTTGCACACGAAGGATATTGTGGAAATCATACCGGGGGCAGAAGTTTACATACTAAAGCTCTTAGAATGGGCTATTTCGGCCTACAATGAGAAAAGATGCCGTTGACTACGCAAAGAAATGTGATTCCTGTCAACGACATGGGGACATCTGCACCGGCCAGGTGACTGCTACATCCTATCCTGTCACCATGGCCTTTTATGGTTTGGGGAATGGACATAGTAGGAAAACTTCCCATAGCACCAGGGGGACGAGTATTTCTTTTGGCCATGACAGACTACTTTTCTAAATGGGTAGAGGCTGAGGCATATGTGCAAGTTTGTGACAAAGAAGTGATATCTTTTATCAAAAGGAACATATTCACCGATTCGAATTCCATCGTAGATAATTTGTGACAACGGCTCTCAATTCATCAAGAAGAGGACCCAAGATTTCTTGACATCTTGGGGTGTCAAGATGGTGACATCTTCGCCCTGTTCACCCTCAAGCCAATGGACGGGCGAGTCTAGCAACAAAATAATAATCAGCAACTTAAAAAAGAGACTAAACCAGAAGAAAGGACGTTGGGCGTAAGAGTTACCAATGGTCCTATGGGGTGACGGGACGACATCTAAGAATGCTACCGGTCAAACCCCTATTCACTTGTGTTTGGAACTAAATCTGTTATTCCAGCGAAGTCCTTGTACCAACGGCAAGATACCTTACCGACATCCGAACATAATAAAGACATCTTGATACATGACTGGATACTTGTGGACGAGTTAAGGGACATGGCCAAAGTTCGCATGGCGGCATATCGGCAAAGGGTAGCCCGATCTTACAATAAAAACGTAAGGGTTAGAAGGTTTCAAGTAGGAGACTTAGTCCTACGAAAGGCATTCCAAAATACCAAGGAGCCCAATGCAGGCAAGCTCGCCCCAAAATGGGAGGGACCCTACTTAATAGATGCACAAGCCGGAAAAGGAGCATATCGCCTTGCAACCTTGGATGGCCAAATGATACCGCGAAGTTGGAACGCCATTCATCTCAAAAGGTATTACATTTAAATATGATTTCCATGAACTCATCTTTCCCGGTATGAATCGTCTTTTAATTCTTTACAACCTTTCTTTTCTCCTATGCATCTTTTTTATTATTTACAAGTTAAGATGTCGCTAATACACTTTGTGGAGAGACGTCAACCTTAGTTGGCGTCCGTTTTAACGTGTTTCTATCTTATGAGGTATTGACACATTTACATGGGGACATATCGAATGCACGCAAGTGAACAACGATTTCTCCTCCGTTAGAGACTGGCCATCTCTTCTCAAGTAAAGGTACACAATCCCTTCTAAGGTTTAAAGAGTTAATTACCTCTTTCTTAAGAAGTTAGGTTACCACACCTTCGCCTGGAGCGCAAGTTATCTCACTAATTGAGGTGTGGGGTGGGCCTATATGGGTAAACTCATATAGCTTACCCATTCCCACTCAGTTAGATGATTGATCTTAAGTATTATTCTTATGGTTATGGCATATTCGTGTCATCTAAGTATCTACGGTTTATGGCATATACGTGTCATCTAAGTATCTACGGTTTATGACGTATACATGTCATCCTAAGTACCTATCATTTCGACATACTATCATGTCGCCATATGTGCAAAACATACAAAAAATTATCCAAAAGAAACAAGCCTTGACGTGCTTGAAAACTAAAGCAACCATAAAGTATCCGAACTACCAACAGTAAACGTGCACAAGTGTTGGACCAACCCAACACATAAAAAAGATTGTCTTTAGTCCTTATGGACCCATTACAAACCAAACAAAAATAAAAATTGTCTTAAGGGATTCCACCCCAGTAAACATCAACAAAATATCAAAAACCAAGTTGTTTTACCTTCTTTTTGTTTAGGTGGCTTCTGCCGCAGGTGTTGCATCTGGTGTCACTTCTCCAACTGCTGGTGCATCCTTGACAATCGTTTCATACGGACTTGACGACACCTCGCCCTCGTCCGTCACCTCACCTGTCAACTTGAACAGATAGGCACATTCCCTATTGATATCCCAAGCGCCAACCTTCCCTTCCTGATATTCCTTCATCATCTTCACCTTGCATTGAGAGACAGTCTTCGCTGCAGCTAGTTTGCAAGAATTCCTCACTTCTGCTATCTCCTTGTTGTGGTCATCCTCACTTTTCGCCAGACTATTCAATAAGTCCTTCACTGTCTGTTCTTGTTCTCCCACTGACTTGCTTAATTGCTCTATAGTCTTCTCATATTCCTTCACCTTATTATCTGATGCCAACTTCTCCTTCCTGACCAAAGCGATGTCAGCTTTGGACTTCTTCTTTACCATTTCAACTTCTTTTGCCAATTCCTCCACGTACCCTACAGTCTGAAAGATGACATCTTAATATTACTAAATGTTATAACAACCTTTGAAACTATTCAATATCCAATTAATGGTGTCTTACCCCATTAGCAAAGCTTCATGAATTTCTTCTTGAAATCTCCCGTGACATTCCATCAAAGGAGTCTCCAACCTCGATCACTTCCTCTTGGCTACCTTTTCTCTTCCTCACCCTTGAGCCAATACCAATGCTTTCATCAGAACAGGACTCTTCTTAGGAGCGAGGTGGAGGTTTCTTTTCAATCTTGACAACGGGTTCGAGAGAGCGGGGCCTCAATATCATCCAGTCAAAGTCGAGACCACTGAAACTACCGGTTTGGAGACCGCATGGACATAGAGATATTGTCAATAACGAATAACACATCAAATTGATGACGGTTATCAAAGGTAACAAGATACCAAGCTTACCGGTGGACATGATTACGAAGTAGAAGCCTTTATATCCTCTGGAATATTCGACGAAGCTTCCAAAAACCTTTGGGAGACCTCTTATCGAGAGGAGGCGAAAAACTCTTCGATCTTGGCTAGAGTGTCTTTGGCGAGGTGGAAACAATTCTCCCCAATCAATATCTACATAAAAGCAAGAACAATTACAATTCGGTTTGTCTCAAGAACGAGGAAGTCACAAGAGTAAGAATTTAAGTACCTCCCTTGTTCCATTGCTTCGATATCTCATCCTTTTCTCCAATCGACGTCCTATCAACAAAGAAAAATCTATTCTTCCATCCCCTATCACTGGAGGATGTGGTGCTCATCAAAGGATTTCTACCTGATTTCTTTCTAAAAAGGTACCTTTTGGAACCAAAAAGTTGAAGATCATAGGAATAGGCAATTTCGGGAAGCCCTAGGTTTAGTCCGTTTTCCCGGTTTACTTTGAGGACAAAAGCAAAAACTCGCCAGGCCATTGGCATAAGTTGAGCATAAGCCAGTTGAGTTTTTCGAAAGAACTCAGTAACCAACGGTGGAAAAGGGTAACTAAACCCTAGAAGGAAGGGATATTCGAAGAAACAGATCCATTTGAGGGAAATATGATCAGACCTAAGTTTTATGGAAAAGGGATGAAAAATTGCACCACTTGGGAAGCAACATTGTTGTTTTATGGACTCTATTTGAGAATCGTTGAACAAACAAGTTTCTTCAGCTGGTTTAGTGAGAAGATTTCCGCAAACAAAATCGTCGAGATTAATCTCTACGGGACCTTGTGGGGATGACGCTTTCTCGGGTTTGGACGCAGACAACCTAGTTTTACCCATGGTTGACAAAGCAAAAAGAGAAAAATAAACAAAGGGAGAAGGTGAGAGACGGAGGAATTTTACCTTGGAGACGAACGGCGCCGTGGGCCAACGGAGGTGAAAAGAAGCTTTGAGAAGATTAATTTATCCTCTCAAGCGGTTAATAAAAAGAAAAAGAATTCCTTTTCAAAAATAACTCTTCTCCCCAACCGTCCATTTCAACGCCACGTCTTCCAAAACGTCCCATCAAGCAGAGCGGACAGTTGGACCATTAATTCAAAAGAAAAAACATTTTGCCTCTTCAGTTGCCAACATAGTCAAATGTTTTTGGGGACAAATTGTTGTGGGCATTTTTCAACATGGCGACATCTTCAATTGATCCTGCATATCGAGATGTCATTACACTGTAAGTATTGTTTTAATATTTACTTGTTCAATATTTCCTAATATTCTTATTCTTATTTTTCAGTAATTAAGAGAGGAATGCGGAACAATCTCCAAGCACGTTCAACAAACCTTCAAACGGCTAGGGCGACTTGGTCTCACGGAGGTTGAAGTGATAAACCAAAATGCCGAGATTATAGGAACCATATTGACTCTTTCATATCTACTTGTATTTAAGGGGAAATGGAGACGGAAAAACACATTCATGCTCATACGCACACACTCTACACAAAAAGCTCTTGTAATCCTCTCCATTATCTTCCAAAGTTGTATTTGTGATCATTATAGTGAAACCTTTAAGGTTGGAAACCTAACTCCCGGGGTTTTTTCCAAAGAGGTTATCACCTCCAAGGTTTTCCTCGTTAACAAATCGTGTTGTCATTATCTCTTTTTCATTCTTTTGTTCCATATAATCGAATTCCATAGTTCCCTCCTTATTATTCAATCCACACACTAAGCCTAGTTAAGATTCTACTTTATTGTTTTTTCTACCAAAACATGGTATATCTCATATACTTGTTTTTCCACCAAAAACAAAACACATAAATCTAGATCTATTTCATATTGCATGGTAGCAAATAATCAAATTAAATCTAGTATGCAATTTCAATCATAATCATGGCAAGACAGGGCTCTGATACCACTGTTGGATTTTGGGGTTACAAACGCAGCGAAAAATAATTTATACAACAACAAAACCCTAGCCCTAAGATCCGTCTAGCATGAAGAGATTAGAAATATATATATATATATATATATATGAAAATAGATTTGCATACCTTGAATGCAATTAGGCTTTCCTTGATTCGAATTTGAAAAATCGAATCTAAAACGAATCTCAAAACCGTTGATGAAGGTTTTGATCTTCTTCTTGTTCTTTACCTTGTGATGAATCAACGAACGATGGCTTCAAGCTCTTGGTGATTAACTTATCACCCTCTATCGGTAATCCACACGCGAACGAATCCAAGAAAACCTTCTTGCTGGATTGCTAGATGATCCTCTTGATTATTGAAACACTTTTCAATAATCTATGGCTTATTATGGAATTGAATCTAGGGTGTTTTGATCTTTGATTCTCAATCAAAATCAAGGAATTTGTGTTTCCAAAAACCCTAAATTCGTATGTTATGGCTGGGACAAAAGGACATATTTATACTTTATAAATATCCCTAACTGTTAGAGAGAGAAAAGTCCTAATTCGAAGCCAAAACGGATTGCTGAAACGGGGGCTGGGCGGTCGCCCACCAAGGGTTGGGCGGTCGCCCAGTTGTACAGTGCTCTTGTCCTTATTCGAAAATTCCACATGGGCGGTCGCTCACCTGGGGCTGGCCGGTCGCCCACCTGTACAGTCTTTCATGCACTATTTTTGAAATACTCTTGAGCGGTCACCCTTATTCACCTGAGCGGTCGCCCAAGTCAACAATTGACTTGTGGGCGGTCGCCCATAGTGCACCTCAGCGGTCGCCCATGAGTCCAGATTTCATAATTTCAACCCGAATCAAATTCGTTCTTTTGTGTGTGACTCTTTAGGAATTATATTTTATGTTGGTAGTGAGTTGAAACATCAACATCACAAGACATAAGTGACTTCTAGCAAATCATTATGTTCATCCAATTAAATATAACATCAAAGCTTGATTCCTTGATAGATCCAATGTCACAATCCCTTTGTCCACGATGTCTAATTGAACATGAGTCATGGTCTATGTCAACTCATTCCGTTCAATGCATTCTCGATTTCGAATATGTTGATAATCCAAATGCATTTGATCTCTATCAAATCACTTGAGTGTGGCCACATATTTCATCAACATCATTCATTGAGGGGCCCAAGCAAACATCTCTGTTCATAAGAAGGACAAATCCCATCTTGACTTATCGTTCTTCCCTACATGAGTCTAATCGTGCTAACATAGCCCTTATTGCTATCCGATTAAAGATAGGGTTAGATTATATCAAACAAGATCTTCGTCATGTGGAAGACGATGATAATCTCAGGTACTAAGGATTCAATAACATGACTATCATGAGATTTATTCATGACACATATGACTATTGACCATCTCATAAATCTCATCGGTAGGTTATGTCCAATACTTGTTCTCTAGCAAGTATCCATAAGTGTAATGTGCATCACATGCATATAATAATCTCCATGATTATCCACCACCAACTTATACTAGTTTTTCTTAACAAATAGGGACGCAGTTCAATATAATAAACATGCAAAACATATAATGAACCAAATAATACTTTCTCTATAATAAATGATAAAGACAATTAAATAGCGATTTAGATAATAAGTCAAACATAACTAAACGTCTAGGGCACTACACCAACACGGCGATGGTCCCGTAGGTCAGCCTTAAAAGTAGGCAGGTTATTGTGTTCACTTGGTATCTAATTGTTTTAAAGCACAAATCATGAACAAAAAAAAAAGTTGATATTTTGAAATATTAGGTTTTGCTTTGTTTGGCAATATTTTTTTCTTCGAAATGTATGCGTTCCCCTCATGAACCCCCGTGCTAAAACTATAAAGTGTCAGTGATTCATATTAATACTTATAAATATCCAAATCGACACTTATAAACACTTAAATTAATACACTTTTATATTTGTTAATAAGTTTCAGTGTTGTATTAAAGAATGCAAAAAAGGTACCCAAAGTGTTTGGCTTGTGTGAATTGGGCAAATTGCATTTTAGTTATCTGAGTTTGTCGAGATGTTTCAATTGGTTATCGAATTTACATTTGTAACAAGTTGGTTATTGAGTTTGTCATTTTATTGCAATTAGATATATTTTTGGATGCCCAGTTAAAAATTTAACGAAAAACATAACATCTGAGTTACTTAGGGGTATTTTGGTCATTCTCAATGACCAAAAATTAAAAAAATAAAAATAACCACGCATATCTAATCGGCGTCAAGATCTCGACCTCGTAAGTGAAGAAATGCCGCCCATAACCACTAAACCCTAGCCCTTGCTTTTCGTCTGAAAATGGCACCGACTCCCTTCTCCCGTTTCGATCTCTCCGGTCAACATCACCTACAAGTCGATTTTGCTTTTAAGCTCTTTCTCTATTTGTTCCTTAATCGCATATCACCGCCGGCGACCCAAGGGTTACGCGTCTGTAATCGTCTTTACCACCGGAGATGTATTATGTTCCATGAAATTATGTCTGTATTCGCAACTGGTAACTACTTCCGTGTTTAAGCGTCTCAAATCCGCTATAGTGAGATCTCCGATGGCGATTGGAGATATTCTATTGCGGAATTGAGGTTAGGGTTTATTTACTCCTATCAAGTCATCTGCTCGCGTAGTTTGAAAATCTCAGGTAATTATCAACCTAATTCTCTATCTGAAGTCTGTGAGGACCCCGACCCGAAACCTACACGTGTCCCAGGCTGGCGCGTCCTCAAACTAACCCAAATTTCAATAACTTTTAAAACCTTTATTTAACTTTCAAAAATAATTACAATTGTTATAACCATTTCAAAATAAAACTACACCTTTTCACCATGGAGAAATAGTTGACTAACTTAGAAAGTAAGAAACTATTTTAGTTACAAAAAGGCATCGATTATAACATAAAATGAAGATTTAATAATACAATTCCGCAAATGACTTATACCAAAGTACACTTTCTATACCAACCAAATCATACCCGACAATTCCCAAAATATAACTTCCAAACTCCTCACCGCCCTTACTTGGCCGGTCCATCTGTCTCGGAATCTAAAAACAGTAAAGGGAGAGGGGTGAGAATAAATCTCAGCAAGCTATTATGAATGCAGCAATATGCCATATAAGATGCAACACATAACAAATTGCATACACACATTGGAAAAGCTGTAAACACCTTCCATTACCTTGATTTACCTTTTCCCGTCTGAATCATGAGTCGTACCATTGTGGAAGTAAATACTCCACTTATTCTGTGAATGCATATCCACCAGAATCAATATCATAAAATCGAGATAGTTATGATTATAACTCATCTCCTGTGAACTGCTTAGGCATTATTCACAAACAAATCATACAACTGAGATAGTTATCGTCATAACTCATCTCTTATGAACTGCTTAGGCAATATTCATAAACAACCCCCGAACAACGGAGATAGTTATTGTCATAACTCATCTCACGTGAGCTATAGAGCAATATTCACCGAAACAACCCCGAACAACCGAGATAGTTATTGTCATAACTCATCTCACGTGATAGCTTAAAGCAATATTCACCAGAACTAACCCTCCAACAACCGGTATACCAAAGTCCAGCACATATCATAAACTTGCAATATAAATCCACACTTGGGATAACAATATAACCATAAGATAAATAAATCCACACTTGGGATAATATAATGACATGCTAAAAAATCCACAAAAGGGGATAAGCAATATAACAACGTATCATAAACAATTCCTACGTAGTCATTACACAACTTCGGATAACCTCAATAAGAGTTCATGATCTACCTCCCAAGTTTGAACTACATTGGTGAAGTACGAATCAAGCTTAATAACCAATTTCCGGACAATATTCTATATTACAAGGTCTTTATAGGAATTCATGTTAAATTTATCAAGTTGGGGTTACATTGATAAAGCTAAATAAGATTACCAACAATTTCTGATTCAGACTTAACGTGCTTCCGTAGTTCCATAGTAACCCAATTAAGGTGTAATTAGGTGATACAATTGTTCCAAGTATAACCTAGGTTAAAAGGATTAATTCATATCCGGAAAGGTTAGATTCCAACTTTATTTTGGTTAAGGATCATACTAGGAGGTTACTAGTGAAAATTCAGCGAAACAGGGAACTGGGCCAAATTCTGCCAACATGGGCGACCGCCCTCACCACTTGGGCGACCGCCCAAGTGGATTTTTAAAGCCAAGAGAGTTCTGCCGTGATGGGCGGCCGCCCAATCCCCCATGGGCGACCGCCCAAGCCTTCCTCCAGCCCATTTTCAGATTTTTACCCATTTTGAACCTAGCCTTCCTTTCCTTATACCATGCCTATCACAAGAACACCAAAGGGAACCTTAGCTTTACCAAGTCTCACTCCAAACAAGTAAACCCAAACCCAAGTAACCCTAGATTGATTATTACTACAAATTCCACCCATTTCAACCCTTTAGATTGTCTTCCTTGAACCCTAACTTCAACTAGTTTCATTTTTCAATCATCCAACTTCCATTAAGGTTTCCAAGGCATGAAATCAACATCACAAGAACAAGAAAAACATTTAAAGAACTTATGAACAAGTAGGAGAAGGGAATCATAACAACTCACCTTAGGGTTTTATAATGGAAGGTTGATCTTTCTATCTTGATGGATTCTCCTAGATGACCCAACTTCAATGATGTTCTTAGACTTGAATTTGGTGGAGAAATGGCTTGGCTTCAAAGCTTGGTGTTGGGAGCTTCCATGGAGTTCTAGGCTTTCTTTTTGGAAGATGTAGAATGAATGAAGGAGAAGGAAGAAGGGAGTAAGAGGAGGTGAGGGAGGGAAGGACACATGGCAAGCCTAGGAAGGAGCAAGACATTTTGGCCCCCCCTCCCATCAACCTAGAATCAAGGCTTTCATCCCTTTTTAAAATAAAATAAATCCTTATCCAATTAATTCATCCTACCCAAATAACCTCCTTGTACTATTTATCATATTTCCATTTTTTATTATTTCCCCAAGTTTCTTTATTTAATACTCAAAATTTCTCAAAAGATTCAAAATTTACTTCTCATCCAATTTATCTTAAATTAAGAATCTAAAGACAAAATTGAACACATAAAGCTATCATAATCATTAAAAGCATATAATAAAATATTTAAATTTAGTGCCTAGGGTTGGGGTCGTCACACTCACTCCCCCTTAAAGAAAATTCGTCCCGAATTTGACTGTCACTTACCTAAATGTTCAACCTGCCTCGGTTACTTAGGTACCTCAGATTCCAATTTCCAAATAGTCTCTTCAATGTGGTGATTCTTACCCAAAATTCCTAATTCCATTAATAATACGATATTACAACTTAATGCTCCATGAATACCTTACAAACATTACTAACCCGAATTTTCACAACCTCAATAAAATATCAATGATTAAAAGTCTTACAACTTATGTCACTAAATACACTACAATATTGCATTTAAAACTTTAAATACTCTATAAGCTGCCCCAAGTCAGTCTATAAGTCAAATCACCAACCTTTTCTAAAGCTTCAAATGGATTAACGAACTTTGGCGCCAATTTACCTTAGGCCTTGCCTCTCCAAACTCACCCCAACAAATTAGAGATCGATATTTTCTTCTCAAACTATGTCTCATACAGTTTTATCTTAATGTTAGCATGATAACTACTATTATACGCACTCAACCACTGGTAACCATACGTACTATTGACTACTAACATCCATTGTTCATGCCCGTAGCATATCATCAACAACAAGTAATGATTCCTCAACTTTTTACAAGGTTAAACTTAATAGCATTCCTACCTTCCCAAAAGGACCTTCCCGAACGTTGTCTATCCAATCCATTTAACACTATGGGTTTTATAAAATCGAACCATCCCTAACATATGTGAGGGCTTTATTAATAACATCTCATCAAGCTATATATATAACGAGTAGAAAATATAATTCAACTTTCTATAACAAAATAACATATCCTTCTTTACTTCCAATGTAACTAAATCACAAAATCTATCGTGATAATACTCTCAAGTTCAATCTAGAACTCTAAATATTTTAATAGGCCTTCTAACGTCAATATTCTATTTTCACCCTTATGACCAAACCCCTTATGTCTTGACTTGCTTGAAACGAGTTATTTCAATTATCTCATCCTCATTTCTCATGATACAAACATTAAATAGCGCCATGAAATAATAAATGAAAACATGCTAATAAGACCCTGATTCCCATAAACGGAATACTAGTCGACTATATATCACAATTCAATGCTCTAATTAGGCCCAGGTCCAGAGACAGATCAATATTCAATCAAATGGTTGGCCGCCCACAACGGAGCCGATCCAACTCCAAAACAAAAACCGAGTCTACTGCGACCTCCACATTAATAACCCCACAATTTATCAATTCATTTCTCGGATCAAAAACTTTAATATACTTAATCAATATAGGGAAACTAGGTTGCCTTTTTACTTGCTTTTGTACGAACTATACCTTTAAAATAACATGACTTTCTAAAATTTACAACATCTTTTCAAAATTCCAAGGATAGATAAAATGAGATCAAATGAGACTCGAATGGTTTATTTATTTAAAACTGTCCCATACCAGTTTTAATTAACTAAACCACTCCCACTTTTAAGAAATTTTCAAAAGATTGATAAGCTAACAAAAATAACTCGAGTGATTTAATTATCTACAACCGTCCCATACCAGTTGTAGATAGTTAAATTACTCACAGATTTTAATGTACACAAAAACGGTTCACTTACCTTATTAAATCAATTATCCCCGAAGGGTACAAATGCTCACACCGAAGTTCAACACACACTTTCAATTGTTAAAACACAATTAAACAATTTCAACATAATATTCTTGTTTGACCTCTATTTATAGTATAGCTACCATTCATAACATTTATACTTAATTAAATTCTCTTATAAGAAAACACAATCTCGCAATACTATTACTATCTCCGATAAATAACACTAAAACAATCATTAAGAGTATAACTAGGTAAATCATCCTCAATTCAATAATTCCTCAAGTTGTATATTCAACACTTTTACTTAATTTGAGTCATCTATTCCCTACCTTTAATATTGGCATTGTTCTTAGTAATAATGTAATGCATACCTCCAGTTTCCGGTCAATTATCATGATTTCCTAATAAGAAAATATAATTGGAACTCACATAGATCAATCATCCCCAAATTGCAATTTGACATTAACAGTGTAAACTAACTTACCTCTCGATAATCAACAATCTCAAATCCAAGCGTCACACCAATTCCTCATATGAGTCACGCAACTAAGTCAACCTGTACGGTGTAATCATCCTAAAGTATCATGCCTTCCAATAAGATTTATCCCCATTTTATTTTCTCAACTAATGATAATCATTCCTCAAAACAAACCATATACATATATTACCAACCCCTGAAGTTGATCCTATAAGTCACCAATAACTACATCTATTATACTTCTTCACATTTACCCTAATTACTCCTCCATAACTAATACACCACCACAATTCAAAACGGTCATACTAGATACAAATGTTGTCTTAAGTATATCCTTAGAACAAATATTCACTGAAATTGTAACACCCGAAATTCAACTAATAACCATTAAGTATCCTACTAGTTTTTAGAATCAATCATGCAAATCGTCAACAATTGATAACGAATACTTATTTCTTACAGTTACCAATTTGAGATCTCTATAACCTTATAATTAACCACCAAGTATCATCTTTTCTAAATATAGTAACAATTTATCCTTACGGAGATTCGCTAAGCTCATTATCTTCTTTATTAAATAATTTCCCAAAATGAATCATCAATTCTATCATCCCAATTAGTGTCCTCTATCTAGGGATCCGAATACTAAAATAGTACCTTATCTCAATTCAAAGCCTCAATACCCTGGTATGATACCTGATGAAACCCATTTTGAAACTCACATGGAAAACACCACTTAGTCAACTAATAGCACATAAGGCAAAGATATATTAGTTCCATAAGATCTCGTACTCGCGATATTTTATAATCCATATAATCCCATGTAGACTATCACTTCCAATACTAGTCTCATATATCTAGTCTCCACCATGAGACACCAATGTATAAATACTCACGCAAGTTATACAACCATAACCCATTCTTAATTAGGCTATACACCTAACCTCAACTAAGAGTTCACCAATTTATTTACCATCGATACATGAGATAATTCAAGTGTCTTTTAAATCAAATATAACACACCATTCAAATAACCTTCACATTCCTTAGGCCATACTTTAGACATTTATGCATATATGACATAATAGCAAATAATGACTTATCCGCCTCAACCACACACGGAGGCAAGTCAACATAGATAAGGAGACTCGCTTCTTGCGACAGTCCTTCCCAAACACCACAACTACTCAAATAATTCAGGTTAATATAACAAAATTCACGGATTGGTATCTCTACCACATCCACCGGCAATCCATGCCCACTTAATCACAATTACCATGACAATCAAGAATGATTCGAGGTACTCTCCCATGAGAGTAGAACCTCCAGCACATAAGGCAACTCTTAAGCCCTTTATGCAAATAAAGTGAAATGTAATGCCACATGAGAATAAAATGAATGGAATTTAGAAAAGTATGAACCCTAACTCCGGAGACAGGTAATATACCTCAAATGATTGTGGAGGATTCTATCTCTCCATAACTCACCTTTCCTTGATTCCTTGGTTGGTCAATATCATTTTCTGTCATTGAACAAATTCCTGCATAATACTCTCGACGTCAGTCATCACACACTCTCACTCAGCTAGACTCTACCCCGAGAATTCTAACCGAGCTCTGATACCAACTGTGAGGACCCCGACCCGGAACCTACACGTGTCCCAGGCTGGAGCGTCCTCAAACTAACCCAAATTTCAATAACTTTTAAAACCTTTATTTAACTTTCAAAAATAATTACAATTGTTATAACCATTTCAAAATAAATCTACACCTTTTCACCATGGAGAAATAGTTGACTAACTTAGAAAGTAAGAAACTATTTTAGTTACAAAAAGGCATCGATTATAACATAAAATGAAGATTTAATAATACAATTCCGCAAATGACTTATACCAAAGTACACTTTCTATACCAACCAAATCATACCCCGACAATTCCCAAAATATAACTTCCAAACTCCTCACCGCCCTTACTTGGCCGGTCCATCTGTCTCGGAATCTAAAAACAGTAAAGGGAGAGGGGTGAGAATAAATCTCAGCAAGCTATTATGAATGCAGCAATATGCCATATAAGATGCAACACATAACAAATTGCATACACACATTGGAAAAGCTGTAAACACCTTCCATTACCTTGGTTTACCTTTTCCCGTCTGAATCATGAGTCGTACCATTGTGGAAGTAAATACTCCACTTATTCTGTGAATGCATATCCACCATAATCAATATCATAAAATCGAGATAGTTATGATTATAACTCATCTCCTGTGAACTGCTTAGGCATTATTCACAAACAAATCATACAACTGAGATAGTTATCGTCATAACTCATCTCTTATGAACTGCTTAGGCAATATTCATAAACAATCCCCGAACAACCGAGATAGTTATTGTCATAACTCATCTCCTGTGAACTGCTTAGGCAATATTCACCAGAAACAACCCCCGAACAACCGAGATAGTTATTGTCATAACTCATCTCCTGTGAACTGCTTAAAGCAATATTCACCAGAACTAACCCTCCAACAACCGGTATACCAAAGTCCAGCACATATCATAAACTTGCAATATAAATTCACACTTGGGATAACAATATAACCATAAGATAAATAAATCCACACTTGGGATAATATAATGACATGCTAAAAAATCCACAAAAGGGGATAAGCAATATAACAACGTATCATAAACAATTCCTACGTAGTCATTACACAACTTCGGATAACCTCAATAAGAGTTCATGATCTACCTCCCAAGTTTGAACTACATTGGTGAAGTACGAATCAAGCTTAATAACCAATTTCCGGACAATATTCTATATTACAAGGTCTTTATAGGAATTCATGTTAAATTTATCAAGTTGGGGTTACATTGATAAAGCTAAATAAGATTACCAACAATTTCTGATTCAGACTTAACGTGCTTCCGTAGTTCCATAGTAACCCAATTAAGGTGTAATTAGGTGATACAATTGTTCCAAGTATAACCTAGGTTAAAAGGATTAATTCATATCCGGAAAGGTTAGATTCCAACTTTATTTTGGTTAAGGATCATACTAGGAGGTTACTAGTGAAAATTCAGCGAAACAGGGAACTGGGCCAAATTCTGCCAACATGGGCGACCGCCCTCACCACTTGGGCGACCGCCCAAGTGGATTTTTAAAGCCAAGAGAGTTCTGCCGTGATGGGCGGCCGCCCAAGCCTTCCTCCAGCCCATTTTCAGATTTTTACCCATTTTGAACCTAGCCTTCCTTTCCTTATACCATGCCTATCACAAGAACACCAAAGGGAACCTTAGCTTTACCAAGTCTCACTCCAAACAAGTAAACCCAAACCCAAGTAACCCTAGATTGATTATTACTACAAATTCCACCCATTTCAACCCTTTAGATTGTCTTCCTTGAACCCTAACTTCAACTAGTTTCATTTTTCAATCATCCAACTTCCATTAAGGTTTCCAAGGCATGAAATCAACATCACAAGAATAAGAACAACATTTAAAGAACTTATGAACAAGTAGGAGAAGGGAATCATAACAACTCACCTTAGGGTTTTATAATGGAAGGTTGATCTTTCTATCTTGATGGATTCTCCTAGATGACCCAACTTCAATGATGTTCTTAGACTTGAATTTGGTGGAGAAATGGCTTGGCTTCAAAGCTTGGTGTTGGGAGCTTCCATGGAGTTCTAGGCTTTCTTTTGGAAGAAGTAGAATGAATGAAGGAGAAGGAAGAAGGGAGTAAGAGGAGGTGAGGGAGGGAAGGACACATGGCAAGCCTAGGAAGGAGCAAGACATTTTGACCCCCCTCCCATCAACCTAGAATCAAGGCTTTCATCCCTTTTTAAATTAAAATAAATCCTTATCCAATTAATTCATCCTACCCAAATAACCTCCTTGTACTATTTATCATATTTCCATTTTTTATTATTTCCCCAAGTTTCTTTATTTAATACTCAAAATTTCTCAAAAGATTCAAAATTTACTTCTCATCCAATTTATCTTAAATTAAGAATCTAAAGACAAAATTGAACACATAAAGCTATCATAATCATTAAAAGCATATAATAAAATATTTAAATTTAGTGCCTAGGGTTGGGGTCGTCACAAAGTCAGTTCTGTGATACTAAAATTCTGTTCTGTTTATCATCCATTCTCTGCTGTCCCCAATTCTCTGTTTATTTATCCCAGAAAGTTTAGCAATGTACTTCCTCCGTCCTTAAAAGATTGTCCTATTGTACATTTTGCAATTATTAAGGAAGAGCTTCACCTTCTTGTACCTTTGTAGATTTGCACTAACATTCATGCCTAAGTTTAGAAATGGGACATACTTTTTGGGACAAGTCAAAATGGCAAATGGGACAATCTTTTAGGGACGGAGGGAGTATATACTTTCTCCGTCCCAAAATGTTTGTCCCATTTGACTTTTTTGTTGAACTTTGATCACAAATATATGACAATTTAATTATGTTCATGAAATTCTAAAAATTCCTATTGATTCACCATTAATAATATTATCAACAACAATTTTTAGAATTTCATGAACATGATTAATCTCTCATAAATTTGTGGTCAAAGTTCAACAAAAAAGTCAAATAGGACAAACATTTTAGGACGGAAGGAGTACCAGTTTTTCCCTTAATTTACCTTCTATTTCTTCCTGTATGTTGTTATTGGTAGATAGAGTCTTGGTAGCTGCAACATCAAATGGGGGCGGAGCGAGCTGACGGTGACTGGCGTTGTGGAAGGAGTTGGCTTTGTTGACGAAGGGAGGGAAACCCGTTTTGCTATTTTTTTTTAATTGAGATTTTGACATAAATTATCGAGAAATATATTTATTAAGAGAAGGGGGTAAATTTAAAAATATAGTTGAAGGGGTATTTTGGTATTTTTCATGCAAATTTCATTGAGAATGATCAAAATACCCCTAAGTAACTCAGATGTTACGTTTTTCGTTAAATTTTTAACTGAGCATCAAAAAATATATCTAATTGCAACAAAATGACAAACTCAATAACCAACTTGTTACAAATGCAAATTCGATAACCAATTGAAACATCTCGACAAACTCAGGTAACTAAAATGCAATTTGCCCGTGTGAATTTGATATCTAAATTCATTTTTGTTGCAAAAAAGTACCTCACGTATTTTTCATGGACATCTAAGGTGCCTCATGCTAAGTGCTAACAATATCAATTTTAAGGTTAAGTTAGAATGTGCCGTGCATGTGAAAAATATTATAACGGTAAAATGGAAAATTAATTGTTATCAAACTTAAACAAACACTAAAGGTTCTATAAGTAAAATTATAAAATGAAAAGTGTGTTAAGGAATTAATTTAAAAGGACTTGTCGTTAATTTCAGAAAATTAAAAGGTCTAAATTAAAAACAAAAACCTAATCGAACCCTCCAATAAATCAACCCCCACATCCCACCTTCTTCCCCCTCACAAGAGCACTGCCATTCTTGAAATGAAATCCCTTTTCTTCAAATTCCCTAGTTTACCTTTATAAAATTAGTCACACACATAATACTCCGCTAACTTAACGAAAATAATAAATGTCGTTAGTTAGCCCGAGTTATCTTGAATATCCACGAAAAATAAGTGAGGTACTTTCTTGCAACAAAAATGAGTTTAGGTATCAAATCCACACAAAACCAATAGTGTAGATATTTTTTGCATTTTTTTTTCAATTATCTCTTTTATTTTATTATTATTTTTTTAAAATTTTCTTTCCTTCTTTTAAATTACCACTAAACTCTTTTTTTTTCAACGTGTTATCTTTGATGATTACATAAAAAGAAACTCAAATCATTTTGATAATAAAACTATGTTATTGTCTCGCCGTTGGTTTTCTGTTACAATCAAACCGATTTTTGTTGACTCACCTATGGTGAGGTATCTATATTTTGTCATGTTTTGATTATAGTCTTTAATGGTTTCTTATTTGGAATATCATCATCTTCGCTTACTTCTCGCTATATTACGTGTTTTCGCTCATTCGTCCAGAGAATTTTACTTTCTTACTTCGTGAAGAGCACTTGTCTTTATGGTTTTTTACCAATAAGTCCCTAAGATATGGTAAAATTTACCAATAAAAATACAGCATTTCATATTCTACATTGTTATCCTCCTGAGTTGAAATCGATTTTACCATTAAATCCATCACCCCATTTATGTTATCTCGTAATGCCCAATCTACCTCAGCCTTACTCCTTCCGGATGTCCTCTTCAACGTTTCCCACATTCTCGACATTCAGGAACAAGAGACTGCTCCCAATTTTGTACCTGTTGCCGCTGCCGTTGCTGTTCTTACTTCTTAGGGCCTGTCTGGCGAAGCGGTCCGGCCAAAACGACACTTCGAAACACACCCGGTTTGGTTACTTTTTGTATCAGTGCTGCGTTTTCTTCCGTTTCCTCTCCAAACGGAAGCAATATTTTGGCCGCTATATTTTGGAGCGGCCGACAAGAACGCGACGCTTAACTCGACATTTGGACAAACCTGCCCTTTCTTTCTTCCTTCTCCTTCTTCTGGCTCTAGTTCCCCCTCCATGGAAAGACAGATCTCATTGTGGCTATTGCCATGGAAGGATAAAGAGAATTCATTGAACTTCCATAGTTCCATAACTGCCTTTGTATCTAAAAAAAGGAATAGGTGGCCTGTTCTTGTGTATTGTGTTCAAAGTGTAGTTGTAGTATGTGTCATGTTGTCTAGTTAAAGAGTCAACAAATAATGTGAATTAGTCAAGTGTCATAAAGTATTTTTTATTTTTTAACCAATTAATAAATTTATCTTTATTTTTTAACCAATTAAAATGATACTACTTTCTTCTCAGAATAAATATTTACTTTTGATTAATATAAAAAATTAATATTATTATGTATAATTATAAAATAAATCATTTTATTCCAAAAAAGATAAAAATGTCATTATATATAAGCATTCATATTCCATATTAGCATTTTACAATGACGTACTAAAAACATTTACAGAAAAATGATTCATTTTAGAAAGCTCCGTGGACTTCAAACCCAACACGGGCACCCAATACGGGTTAACTTAAGCCCAACATCAACTTGGGCCAGCTCTGATACCATGTTAGAATTGGATCCTCATCCCCTTAAAAGGCCTAGTTAAAGAGTGAGATTTAGCCAATCTATATATTTGATCAATTTTATTCTCCAAATTGATGTGAAATACATGGAACTTCAACAACATAAAATCTATATGTTAACCGTTCAAAGAGTCTGACCTTTTATATATAAAACTGGAGTTAAACATTTTCAAGCTAATAGGAGTATCCAACCCAAATGTAATACTAAAATTTCAATTATTAACATTTTATTTAATGGGTTTTTGATAACAAAGAAAGAAAAGTTGATGTTGTTATAAATTTATTTCTCAATTGTTTAAATGACATATTATATCATACAACTATGAAATCACATAATTGCAAAATCAATTTAACTATTTTATTTCTAATGCTATGTGACAACAAATCCATTGTTACATTTGACAACTGAAAAATCAATTTCTCATTTATAAGTGAGAAATAAAATTTTATTATCATTTGTGAATAGCAGAGAAATAAATTTATCAATTTTACAAGTGAAAAATGATTTATTGGCGTAATTGTGAATAACTAAGATATGAATATATCAGTTTTACAAGTGAACAATGAAAAAACAAAAAAAATAAAATAAAATTTGAGAGATGAATTTATCAATTTTATACTCAATTATTAACAAATGAGAAATAAATGTCTTAGTTTTTTTAATTTAAACATCTAAGAAATTAACAATTATAATAAATTAATTTCTCAACTGTTTAAAGGGCGTATAACATCAAACAATTGTGAAATCAAACAACTGTGAAACCAATTTAGAAATGATTTTACAAGTGAAAATGAAAAATTGACACAACTGTGAAATCACACAAATGTCTAATTATACAAATGTCAAATCAATTGATAAATGATTTTACAAGTGAAAATGAAAAATGATACAACTGTGAAATCATACAACTTTGTAATCATACAACTGTGAAATCACATAACTGTGTAATCATACAATTGTGTAATAAAACTGTAAAATCAATTGAGAAATGATTTTACAAGTGAAAAATGAAAAATCACACTACTATTTAATCATAAAATTGTGTAATCATAAAACTGTGAAATCAATTGAGAAATGAAAAATGATTTTTTTAATTTTTTACAAGTGAGAAATGAAATTTTTATTTTTAAAATTTGAATCATATCTTGAATGTACTTGTTTGATTTATTTTGACAATACGATTAATACGGTGATTTCAGATTATTTTTTCGATTTCTAGATTTTAATATATTACATTTGAGTTGGTCTTATAAAAAACTAGTTTTTTCTTAAGATAAGGAAAAACGTGTTTTCAAAATGAACGGTGGCAATTTTGTAATTACTGGCAACCATGTTCAAAATAAACGGTGGCATTTTTGTAATTACTGGCAACCATGATAAATGCCAGTGTTAATATTACAAATGACCAGTGATTTCATACTGGCATTTTATAAACATGAAACTGGCACTTTTTACACGGGCACTTTTAAATACATAAACTGGCATCTCTTCAAAAATATAAGCACTGGCATTCAAAAATACATGGACTGGCATTTGAAAACACATTTACTGGCACTCAAAAATGCATATACTGGCACTCAAAAACACTTATAATTATTTTTGCTGATATTCAAAAAAACATGAACTGGCATTCAAAAAAACATGGACTGGCATTCAAAATTACAAGAACTGGCATTCAAAAAATACATTGACACTCAGTTACACACTTACTGGCACTCTATTATACACTAACTGGCACTCCAAAATACATGGACTGGCACTTGATTATACACTAACGGGCACTTGATTATACACTAACGGGCACTCAATTTTACACCAACGGGCACTTGATTATACATGAACTGGCACTCAAAAAAATAAAAACTGGCATTAGTTTGAACTGGAACGGGCACATCAAAAAAACAAAAACTGGCGATTCAAAGGAACGCCGGCGAACTGGTCAAGGAGGATTGATCGTTGTTTGGGCCGGAGTGAGAAGACGACGAGTTGGATTGCGGTCGTAATTGGAATCGGGGAAAGCTGAGTTTGCGGTTTCGGTTTGGGTGGAGAGGAAGAGTTTGGGTTGAGGTGAAGATTGGGGAGGCAATGGAGGTCACCGGTCAGTGATTTGGTGAGGGAGCTTGGCGATGTCGATTGAAATTGGGGGAGTGGGAGAGGTCGTCGTTCTGAGGGATTTGGATCGGGGTGAGGAAGGTTGAAGGAGGTAGAGGTTTAGGGATGATTGGCGTTGGTCTTGGCCGGAGAAGATGGTTGGGGAGTTGCCGGCGTTGGTGAAGAAGGCGATTGGAGAGGGATGGTTGGTGAAGATGGCGATGGCCCTTAGAGAGAGAAAGAGCAAGCTGCTGCGTGCGTTTAGAGAGAGAACGAGAGATTTGCCGGGAAAAACACGTTTTTTGTTAAGCTTAGGAAAAACGCGTTTTTTATAAGTTTTTGGCATTACATTTTAGAAAATTTAAGGAGGAATCAATTTATTATAATTATGAAATAACACAACTTTGAAATCACACATATCTGTGAAAAATAGAATGAAAGGCACAAAATGGTTCATGTACTTATTGACGAGATTTGAAAATGTCAGTAATTAAAGATATTATTCATTTGGCTAATATACTTATTGGTGAAAGCCTCTTGTCTTTATTCCAATGCTTTTTTGTGATGTTTGTATTTATTTTTGTTCCAATGCTTGAGATGCTTTTGAATATGAGTCAAGGACTCTTAAACCCATAATCCAGATTAATAAGCCATTTTAACCCATTTGAGATGAAAATCCCCTTAAACCCCAACCTTAACGGCCGCTGTTAAAACTTTACCGGCGTTAATGATTTCTCTCCCCTCGCTCTACCCTCAATCTCTTCCGATTTTCTCTCCCCTCGCTCTACCCTCAACAACAACCCAATCCAACCACAAACTCCCATTTTTTCCTCCAAATCCCACCCAGATATGGAGAATTTCCGCCATTCCCAACAGCAATTTCTTGATTTCTGAAGCAAACCTAGTTGAGGCGACCACTGAACAACTGGTTGATTTGGAGCCTCAATCGAATCTATTGAAGCCTAATTTAGGGAGATCGAGCATGGTTGATTTGGAGCGGTGTTGGAAGTTGAGGGGGAATTGGATGTCGCCGGTTGGTTTGGTGTGAGGGAGAGAATCCGTAGTTGTCTTGGCCGGAGAGGGAGAGGCTAGGTTGAGGTGAAGGAGACGATTGAGGGAGGTAGCCGGTGAGGACGCTTTGCGATTAGAGAGAGAGCGTTTCAATCCGTTTAGAGAGAGAGAGAGAGAGAGAGAGAGTTGTTGTGAGAGAGAAAGTCTGTGAGTGTTCTTGTTATTGTTTTTTTTTATTTTGGAATAAAAAAATTATTTCATTACCCATTCAAACCTAAATTGAATTTTGACCTTGTTCATCAATTGTGAGAAAGGGCCTTTATCAGGTCTTATAGACAGTGGTATAGGACCTGCCATTGTGTGAAAAATTTTGTTTTGAGACACTTGATTTATTGTTTTTTTGTGAATAACAATGTGGCAAATGGTATGGTACCTGACAACATCATATACACAGATATAAGGCCTTTAATTGGTCCTATAGCAACTGGTATAGGACCTGGCAACATCAAATACACAGATATAAGCCCTTTGAATGGTCCTATAGCAACTGGTATAGGACCTGGCAACATCAAATACACAGATATAAGCCCTTTGAATGGTCCTATAACAAGTGCTATAGGACCTGGCAACATCAAGTACAAAGCTAAAAGAACTTTAAATGGTCCTATAACAAGTGCTATAGGACTTGGCAACATCATATACAAAGCTTTAAGACCTTTTAATGGTCCTATAGCAAGTGATATAGGACCTGCTCTATTATGCATTTCATTGTATGTCCACTTGTTTTGCCTATGATTTTATAAAGGGGATGTACTAGTTTGCACTAAATTAAATTATATAAAATGTTGTGTATATCATGTTACAAGGTCCTATACCAACTGCTATAGGACCTTTCAAAGGCTTTATAGCAACATCATATACAAAGCTATTTGCTAAGTGAAATAACATATATATAGGACCTACTGACTATACGACATTCACAATCACATTAACAACAACTATTTTAGGATATAAAAACTCCAGTAACCAAAATTCTAAAAAGAGTATCAATGTATAATATTCAGATCAATGGTGTAAAATGTCAAACAAAAAGCAATAAGAACTTTGAATGGTCCTATAGCAACTGATATAGGACCTGTCAACATCATATACAAAGCTATAACCCCTTTAATTGGTCCTATAGCAATTGTTATAGGATCTGTCAATATCATATATAAAGCTATAAGACCTTTGAATGGTCCTATAGCAATTGGTATAGGACCTGTCAATATCATATACAAAGCTATAAGCCCTTTAATTGGTCCTATAGCAACTGGTATAGGACCTGACAACATCATATACAAAGCTATAAGCCCTTTAATTGGTCCTATAGCAACTGGTATAGGACCAACAATAAAATGTTAAAACACTAATAAGAGGTCTTATAATAAGCAGTGTATAAGACCTATTATTAGTCATACACAAATTGTAAGAATAATAACACATGGTCTTATACCATCAAAAAACAACATAAACAACAACACTAATAAGAGGTCTTATAGCAAAAGGTATAAGACCTGCTATAAGTCATCTACAACATCATAAACAACAACAGAAAAGAGTCAAAATGACCAAATTCAAATTCGAAAGTGAGAAATTCACACACTAAATTTGAACTCTTGAAAACCCAATTTCAAACCCACAAACCAAATTTCCTTAAAACAAAATTTAAAAAGATCAAGAAATTCAAACACCAAATTTCAATCAATTATCAAGAAAACCTAGATAATAATCTTGCTCCCCAAACATACCGCAACTTGCTCCCCAACAAAACAAATGCTTACATAACATACACACATTCATTCTGTTTTAGAGATAGAGAGAGAGAAATAGAAAGATTGAATTTTTAGAGAGAGAAAGAGAAGACTCCTTCAAAGTTCCACCCCTACTACTAACTCATTTCATTCTCTCCTCCCTGTTCACTGCATTAGAGAGAGAAAGAGAAGACTTCTTCAAAGGGTATCCATATTATTGATTCAATTGCATAATTACTGAAACATTGGATAAGGAATTGAGTTTTCTTTGTTGTTGCTTTAAGTTGAATTTGGTTGATTTGCATGAGTTTTTGTTCCTTCAAGATCTTGAAAACCCAAATCCTCGTCAACAATGGCGTCGGCTTCGAAATCTTTCCTCCATTGGAGGCATTTGAGGAGCATTGTGAGCGATTCTTGGACTCGGAAGTCTCTGGCCCGGAGCATGAATTAAGCGATGATTGACGGTATAGTTAACGGAGCCGTCAATTGGTTTGGCCGGTATATGATTATTGGGGTTTAAAGGGATTTTGATTTGAAATATAAAAGGGGGTTGTCTTTTTAAATTTGGAATGGGTTTTGATAGGATATGATTTGAGATATGTGGGTAAAGAGGAATTTTTCCTTTGAATATTTATTGTTGATCTAAATGCGTCACCTTTTTACCTTTTCATGTACACCACATTATTTCCATGTAGAGATTTTAAGAAGGCCTATATTGTTGGGTTGTGTACAAGTTATTTTTGAAAAAAGCATTTGGACATTACATGTGTATGTAAAAGTATTCAATGAAGATTTAGTTCATGTTGAGTTTCAATTTTTGAGATGAGTTAGTTTTTTTCATTGGAGCGATCATAGTTTGTTGATGATTGGATTTCTTGATAGAAATCCTCAATTTTGGAATGAAAGTTTGTGTAGTCTATACTATAATAAAAGCACAAGACATGCTAAAAATGGTAAATTGGCGCCTAAAAATGTCGCTTTCGTATCCCACAATTATAGAAACCTGATAAGACGTCATTTTGAAAAAAAAAAAACCCTCCTGCATCAACTTTCCTTTCTTTTGCCGTGTGTTTGACCAACATTTCACATGTGTCCACAATTTTCTGCAACAAAAGGACAAGTGGAAGAGAAATATGAATCCAAATTTAAATTTTAAATCACGAAGGTACATATGTTTGGAGAGAGAAACTGAGAATTAGAGAGAGAGGGTGCAAGTGAGAGAAAGAGAGAGAAAAGGAGACGGAGAGATGAAGATTGACAGATAAAGCGACCACCGGAGGGTTTGGGGGGAATTTTTTCTCAAATAATATATTTTTAAAATTTTATTTACCAAAATGACTTATTGTTCAAATTTTTTCCCAAAATATCCCATTTTTTGAAAACTCGCTACATCGTGTAGCGAGTTTATAATTTTTCAATTAAAATCGCTACACGGTGTAGCGATTTTAAATTTGCTAAATTTTATTTAATATTTATGCTAAAAATAAATAAATAAAAAAACAAATTTGAAATCGCTTATGGGTGTAGCGATTTCAAAACAAATAAAATCCACCACCACCATCGTACGTACTCTTACTAATAATAACTAATAATAAGTACTTCCTCTGACTTTAAATTGCAAAATAATAATATAAAAATTATATATTAATAAAGAAAACTAAATAAAAATATTATTTTTTCCATCTCAAATAAATATTTTAAAAAATGTTCTTTTATAAAAAAAAATATTTTTCATTTCAAAAATAAATATTACTTTCGACTCAAAATAAATAACCAAAAATAATACTACATTTTTTATCCCAAAAAATGAGCATTACTTCCTTCATCTGAATGAATATTTTAAAAATTAATAATCCCAAAAAATGAGCATTACTTCCTTCATCTGAATGAATATTTTAAAAATTAATACTACTTCATTCGCCTCTAAAATTAATGTTTGTAATGTTAGTGTCTTCGTCTCAAAATATGATATTAATTTTTGAGGCAAATGAAGAGTATTATTTTATAAAATATTCATTGAGACGAAGGAAGTAATGCTCATTTATTTGGACAAAAAATGTAGTATTATTTTTTGGTTATTCATTTTGAGTCGAAAGAAATATTTATTTTTGAAATGAAAAATATTTTTTTATAGAAGTACATTTTTTAAAATATTTATTTGAGATGGAAAAAATAATATTTCTATTTAGTTTTCTTTATTAATATATAATTTTTATATTATTATTTTATAATTTAAAGTCGGAGGAAGTACTTATTATTAGTTATTATTAGTAAGAGTACGTACGTGGTGGTGGTGGACTTTGTTTGTTTTGGTTGTGATAATAATTGAAATCGCTACACCCATAAGCGATTTCAAATTTGGTTGGTTTTTTTTTTTTTTGAGCATAAATATTAAATAAAATTTAGCAAAATTAAAATCGCTACACCGTGTAGCGATTTTAATTGAAAAATTATAAACTCGCTACACGGTGTAGCGAGTTTTCAAAAAAGGGGACATTTTGGGAAAAAGTTTGAACAGTAAGTTATTTTGGTAAATAAAATTTTAAAAATGTATTATTTGAGAAAAAATTCATTCGGGGCATTTTTATTATTTAACACAATTGTTATTATATTTAGAATTTTGAGTTTCTACTAAAAAAGTAAATATGCTAAATTAAAAATAAATATCATAATTATGTTTATTAATAAGTTACGGAAATAAATATGACTTATTTTTGGTAGATATACGTCATGAATTAATGGATAGTTTCCATATAAAAAAGAATGATATTACTTTTTATTATTAAGAAGTTACTCTTTATCGAATTACTGCATGCATTAGGTTATAAAAAAGAAAAAAAATACTATATTTTTGTATATTTAGTTTAAAAGATGAATACTTCTTTGTTTTTAAGAAAATTGAATACATTTTCATTGAAAACGGTTTTGTTGCAAGGGAAAGCCAAATTTTTAGGATAATCTAAATTTTTTGGAAATGAAATAATTAAGCAAATAAAGTGAGTATTTGATGATTGAATGAAATAATTCTGCTATGTGGAAATTATTTTGAGTTGAAGTTGGGTTTGTCAACCTTAAAATGTTTCAATTTATTTAGGATTTGTAGGCTTGAAGTGTGAAAATTATTTTGACTTTTATAAGTTGAATAGAAAACATAAAACTTATGCGTAATATTTTCAGTTTTAACATTATTTTTATTGCAATTGTAATATTATTAAAAGTAATTTTTTAATTTAGTTTGAAAGAGCGATGGCAATTTTTCTATTTTTTTTAATCAAAAATCGATTTATTACATTTTTCTATAAATTAATAATAGGTGTGTAGTGTAATTAATGATTGAATGAATATAATGACGAGAGAAGAGTATATACGGAGTAGTGATTTTTTAAGAAAAAAATATTTGATGCAACTAAACGTTAGGTAGAAGAGGCATAATTATTTATTGGTGGTTGCTTTCAATATTTTTTTTAATGTGGTGATTTCACTTTTTGGAGAATGTAATTAACTAGAATAAGTTTCGTTTTGCCGTTGCAATAATTAATGAACTGTTTTATTTAAACAAAAAAACTAGCGAATTAAGTATATTTTAGGGAAATATAATTTTGAGAAAATATGAGTGATTGGTGGATTTTTTATTTTTTTTTAAAGATAGGTGGAAATGTAAAAACATAGAAAGTGAAATATACCACAATTTTTGAGCTTTTAGAAGTCATGAAACAAGAGAAATATTTCTACGTACTCATTAATTTCAATTTTGGCTTTCTTCAAAAAGAAAAAAAATTCAATTATTTCATATTATTTTAATCCTATTTTAAAAAACTCATTGTGAAATTCCATTGATTATTTATATTTGTTATATTTCCATTAGTAATTTCTGTTAAATAATTTATTATTTCAGTTTAAAGAATATAATTAAATAAAATATTACATAGAAAATATAATTATATAAAAGAGATGGCAAAAATTTATTCCTTTGGTCTTAAATTAATGTTTATTTTTCCTTGATTTAATAAACATCTATTCAGGAAAAAATATTTTAAGAAATGATTTGTTATTAAACTATGTGACTAACTACTTTTTTAATGACAAAAACTTGGGTGAGATGGTCGTAAGCCGGGTTGTCCCACACATCCGCTCAGGTTTGCCCAAGTCTTAACCCGCGCGTCCAACGTCTGCCACGTGTATCTTTTTGTAAAAAAAAATCTAATAACTTTAAAATGAAATAACTTGAGATTTTGAAGTAGAAAAGAAATTGAAAATACCGTTTTGTTCGTCTCGACGAGATGACTAAAAGTAATAGCATCATGATATGGTTTTGAATTTATTTTTTTTGTAAAATCTTATTTGCACAAACAGAAAAGTTAAGTTGTTCGTCACCTGAAATGTAACACTTACTATGAAGAAATGTTACTGAAAATCTGAAATGTAACAGTTTTTATTATATATAAATATATATTTTGAGTAATACTAAGGAAACAAACTTGTCACAAATTTTTGCTCCAAAATCCTATCTGTAATTATTTTATTGGTGTTTTTAATTAAAAAGTAGCATGTCTACTATCGATACAACTAATGAAATATTGCCACCTCATTTTGTGATTAGTATTTTGTGACTTTATTTTGTGCTTCTATCATTGCTCTCTCTCTCTATATATATGTTTCGATAATTACTTGGATTTTAAACTTTTTCGAAATTTGTTAGGTAATTTTTTTTGGAGGAACCTATTGTGTAGGTTTTAAATACATTTGAACCGGAAAAAAATAACTAATCCCTAAGATGTCGCTCACTCCATCAGATACTAGATTTCCTTTTTATTTTGAACGTTGTCAATTTTTCTTGATTTATGTCATGTCCATAAACAAAAGTCAGGGACAATTTCTATCTACACTTGAGTACTTTTATAGATTAATGATTTCAGTCATGGTCAGCTTTATTTGCTTTATCTAGAGTCATCCATCCAAATAGACATCATATTTGAATATCTAATTTTGAAGAAATCCAACAAATGTACTACGAATGTGGTGTTTAGGATATTTTTTAAAATGTAATTCATATCTTCTATCACTTCTTAATAATTTCTCTCCTAAAACATATATAAGTGTGTGTATGTGTTGTCTCAACGAAGATCAATATTATGGACTTTCGTAAGTATTGTTTATAAATGTATATCAATCAATTTAATTTGTACCGTTGTTTCTTTATTTACTTATTTATTTATTTATTTATTTTTCATTCTTAACTAGAATATCTCATATATCGCCGTGCATCGCACGGGTGATATACTAGTGTGTTTTAAAACGAAAAAATAATACTCCTATTTTAACAATTAATAAAAGCATTTAAAAAATAAATTAATTTGAAGTATAAAATGGGTATACTTAAAAAAATGTATGGTGTAAATGACAAAATCCAAACTAGTTTATGTCTCTATAGTCGTCAATTCGGGATAACGGGACGGGACGAGACGGGACGAAACTATGATATCCCGCAATTACGCCAAACGGGACGGGATATCCCAAATTTTTCGTGGGACTGAAATTTTCCGTCCCGTCCCAAACCCACGTCGGGATGCGGTTCAATTCGGGACAATGCAATACAAGAAAATGCAATCACAAGAGACCATTGTTCAAATAAAAGTGAGAAATTAAAATCTAATGAGAAAGAGAAAAGATCTCAATGAAAAATGTTAATACAACTAATTAAGTCATTATACTAATATAAATGATAATAACTAAACCAAACCCCACACAATATTAATATGGGTATCCTTCTGACTTCTTCCTACAACTAATTAAGACATTATCGCTATAGAAAATAAAGAGAAAGAACACAATTAGGATTTAGGGATTGTCCTTGAGGCTTTGAGCCTTTGATCCTTTGTGACTCATTTTCTCTGGTAGGCAGCACTCCGGTGCCCATGATTAAAGTTAAAGCATACATTTTTTTTTAAAATTGTTTTTAATGATTTGACAATTGGCATTTGGGGCTGGAGTTTAAAAATGATAATAAATAAAAATGCGAGACTTCCCGTCTTATCTTGTCCCAAGTCTCAAATTAAATGTCCCAAATATGCCCACTTTTAAGCGGGATTAGAATATAATATCCAATTCCTTTCTATTTGTATGCCGGGTACGGGCCGTACCAACGGACATCCCAAATCAACGGCTCTATCTGATGATGCCTCGACTCTCGGGGGTCTCACTTGTATATGGATATCTAGCTTGTAGATTGGTTTGTACCTAGAACACACAAAGACAATGAGCACCGTTGGAGACCAAGCCGGAATTTAATCCAACTCAGGCCCTCGGGTGTGAGAGTAAGATCTCTGAGAGTTTATAATGAGAATAAGAATTGGAATGTCTTAGTGAGTTGTGTGTTTAGGGTTTAGACAATGTGGCTTACAAATGATAATTTGGCACCTGCCTTAATGTCCATGGGGACAAGGGTTGATATTTATAGTATAAGGGAGCTGCTTGATGATGTCAGCCCTGGAGGATATCTTTGTCTTTAACCTAGGACACGTGTCCGCGCCTGGTGGACTCTCCCATAAAGCAGGATTTACTGCAGAGGAATGTCCCTAAATGACAGATACAGAGGATAGGTTGCACCGCACCTTATATGCATAGTGGGCGCCTGAGCCACCATTTAATGCGATGGGTACAAGCCGGCTTATTGGTGTCAGCGTAGGTACAGGCTTTCGTCTAACATGCTTTGGCTTTAACCGGGAGTCTGGTGAAATAACCGGGAGTCTAATATGAGACCGTGGTCTATATTGTTGATGCAGGCGTGGAGATCGCAGTCACAATTAGCGCGATCGTCTAGCTGACGGTCTTGCTTCCCGCGGTCTTGACCCAGACGGTCTTAGAAGATCGCGGTCTTTATTCTAGCGCTCTAGTTGTCCGCGGTATTGACTCTGGCGCTCTAGGATATGCCACGTCATATTTGGACTTTGGACCAGATCGAGCTTTAGGTCCGATCCGATAGATCCTGGCTCATCAGTGGCCCCTAGCTTTAAGCGAGGATTCATTTATGGTCTGAGCGAGGAGCTACATATGCTAAGCTCGATCTGCGGTCAAATCGCTTACGCGGCCACAAGTGTTGTATTTTTTCGCTGGTCTTTGCTTAGACTCCCTTGCGTATGACGCATGTGAGGAGCACGTGAGGGAAGTTTGGTAGAATCTGGTAGAAGCTTTTGGGTTGCTTCCTAGTTAATATTGGGTGGGCCCTTGTCTGTTGAAGCGCCAGCGTATGTCAGGTACAGAAACAACATATCCCGAATATCAAGGGGCGCCATAAATATTCACTGGCAATAATTCAAAATTTAAATCCTTTGTGCCGGTTCATGATTCGAGAGAGGCGGTTTGTGGACTAATTAATACGGGTCGACCTGCATAGGTAGGCCTATAAATATCAAACCCCTCCCCCTTCATTCTCTTTTATCATCTTCATTGCATGAAAATATCCTTAAAGAGGGAAAATATTTGCTCAGCTTTCCTAAGTGCCTTCTTCCTTTAGTTTTTTCCGTAAGTGATTTTTATTTTCATCTTTCTCTTCATCTCTTTGCTTCTTTTGCTTTTAGGATGACTTATAGGATGGAGCGCCCCTTAGAGTTGGGTAATGGCATTACTCATGATACCTTCGCCGTTTGTAGGAAATCGGGTGGTATCTATAAGAAGGTGGTCACCTCTTGGATTAGGTTATCCTTAGAGGATTTTAAATATTTCTAGGTCAGGTATGACTGGGGAAATCGGGTCCCACCCCAGTTGTGGGAAGCCAATAAAAGGCTACATTTGTCCTGCGATATGCTGGTTTTGGGTGACCATCTTCGTCTAAGAAATTTGTGATGGGGGTTTTGAACATGTTTCAACGTGAGCGTGACCCCACTGATAGGGCTGTTGAACTGGTGAGGAGAGCCATTGTTGACCCTACTGGCCGAGTGATAAATGACTGGGAAAAATTCCCTCTGATGGATGAGACCGAGGTGAATGTGGCCCTTGATGCCACTAGCGTGCCCGCAGTTGACTTGAATGAGTTTATGGAGGTAGAACCCTTGTCCTCGATGGCCCCTGCTGCCCAAATAGAGGCCCAACCTATATCAGTGGTTAACCTGGAGAGCAGTGATGATGAGCTCATCAATATGGACGTGGATGAAACCGGAGTGGAGCCATCACTGGGATCATCCACCGGTCTCTTTGGCCCTGATGGCTCGGAGACCGAGGTGGATGACCGCGTTTATGAGTTAATAACTCTTATTTAAAAAACCCTTATTTTTAATCTTTTGAGTTAACCTTTTTCTCTATGATCACAGTTTATTGTGGCCTTTTTTTGACTTCGAGGTTTTAACATCTGCTTGTCTTGTGGGCTTTTACTGCGCATCACTCTCGTCCTTTCACTTTTAGTGATGTACATTTGTCTGGACTTTTAAGTCAGTGGCGTATTTTGAAAGAGCCAAGGCAAGCTACTTTCATGCGGACATGCAGAATGTGGTAGTGAGGCTAGTTCACACATCAGCAGGTGTAACCGGTGCTGACTTCCATATCCATTTGTAGATGGTTCACGCGTTTTGGACTCCTTAAGTCTTGTGGCGATCGTGTACGAGCTCAATTTTGGCCTTTGCACATACGGGCATGCGATCAACGGCCAATGAGGCCTACGCGCATCAGCAGGTTTTAGGTCGTGCTGGCTTCTATATCCATTATTTTGATGGTTCGCGCGTTTGGACTGTGTGAGTCTTGTTGGCGATCGAGTACGGTCTCAATTTTGGCCTTTGTACATATAGGCGTGCGGTCAACAGCCAATAAGGCCTCCGCGTATCAGTAGGTTTGTGACCGTGTGCTGGCATCCTTGCGGGCATGAGGTCTACGATCAAGGAGATCACCGCGCATCAGCAGGTTTGTGACCGGTGCTGACATCCATTTTTTTTGCGGGCATTAACTTGTAGCTTCGCTAATGAGGATATCATTTTTGTGTTTTTCTGAGTTACAATAGTATGCAAAAATTTCTTGCTTTTGATACAATTGTTACCTCTATCATCTTTTTACAATACAACGATTAAAAACAGTACTTTCTAAGGTGATCGCTATTTCAAGCATTTTTTAGGTCTTTTCCTTCTTCTGTCCGCAGCTTGTAGGTTCCCTCTTTGACAGTCTAGCTTCTCGTGGTCTTGTCCCGGACGGTCTTAGAAGATCACAGTCTTTATTCTACCGCTATTATTGTCCGCGGTCTTAGACTCTGTCGCTCTATGATATACTCCCTCCGTCCCAGCTCAAGGTTCAACCTTTTCTTTTTGGGCCGTCTCAGCTCAAGGTTCCCTTTCTTAAATGGAAAGTTTTTCATATATTTATACCCTTATCATCTTCATATATTTAGAAAAAAACTATTTTCTCTCCTATTCTCTACCACACATTCCATATATTAATTAACTATTCCTCCCACTCATTCTCTCTCCTATTAAATATTTTTAACTTTTATATTTTCTCTCCTATTCTCTACCACACATTTAACTTTTACATTCTCTCTCCTTAAATTTTCTACTTATTTTAATTACATTTCTTAGAAACCGTGTCCACCTCAACCTTGAGGTGGAACGGAGGGAGTACCGTATTTAACTTTTGTACCCTACGGGTTTGGGACCGATCCAATAGATCCGGCTCATCACTATCCGTCCCCTCCTAAAATGCCAACAATCTAACAATCTTCATCTCGCGGAGAAATCTTAGTCTCTCTCTCTCTCTCGCGATTTCAGTGTGCAGCAACTCAGGCCATCTCCGTCAGTGAGTTTCTCCATCAAATCACTTCTTTTATTCATATCATATCATATCATTGCATGCATGAATGATTTATTTAGAATCTTAGGTGATTTTCTAGCACATACCTTGGTGAATTATATATATATATATATATATATATATATATATATATATATATATATATATATATATATGTATCTAATTCCTTGTCGAATTGATTCTTCTGTCTTTAGATTATTAATGCGAAAAACCCCTCTTTGTTACTTCGAATTTGCAGGTTTTTTCAATGGGTTGTAACGTTAGGGAGAAACATATCCGTACGAATCGCCGGCCTCGATCGGCGAAACCGGATTCCGATCAAGCTAATTCAGCTGCGAACGGTTCAATTTCTAAATCGGTCATGGAATCTGGACTCAATCCGTTGAATTACCAACTGGGTGTTAAGGATTCATCGTCCTCAACTCAATACCCTAACCCCAATTCCGAGTCTAACCCCAATTTTGATGATGGCGGTTGGGGGTACTGTACTGAGGAACAGCTGGAGGAGATTTTGTTGAAGAATTTGGAGTTTTTGTATAATGAGGCTGTTTCGAAGCTTGTGGGTTTGGGTTATGAGGAAGAGGTTGCGTTGAAAGCTATATTGAGGAATGGGCATTGTTATGGTGGGATGGACGTTTTGACTAATATATTGCATAATTCATTAAGTTATTTGAATAGTGGGTCGTGTAGTAGTGGGTGTGATGGGAATTCGGAGGAAAATGAGGTGGCTTTTGCTGATTTGAGGCAGTTGGAGGAGTATTCTCTTGCGGGTATGGTGTGTTTGTTGCAACAGGTTAAACCGCAGTTGAGTAAAGGCGATGCTATGTGGTGTCTTCTTATGAGTGATCTTCATGTGAGTCGCGCTAGTGTGATGGATATTCCTGTTGGTCCTTCTTCTTGTAGTAATCATGGGGATAATAATCCTGCTAGTAATACTGTGGAGAGTGTTGATAATGGTGGTAATAATCCGGTTGGGGTGGCTCCTGCTTTGTGTAGGTTTCATGGTGGTTGGGGTTTTGGAAATGGGAGTGCTTCTGATTTTCCTGTGAATGGGGTTTTGTCGAATGGTTCGGAATTGAGTTTGGCGAAGGAAATTGAGTGCCCTAAGAGGTTTAATCTTTCTCCTTCAATGAAGAATTTATTGAAAGGGAATGTAGCAGCTTTTGCTGCGGGGTTTAGAGCAAAGGCCAAAGATTCACAAATGCAATCTCAGGTTTGTTCAAGCTCTTTGTCCAACAAAGATTCGCCTAGTGTTGTAACAGGTTCTCCAAGTGAGGAAAATGAAAATGCAAAGAACCAAGATGTGGTCAATGGAATGTTGAGCAAGTTTCGGGATATGAATCTTGATGAAAACATGGAGTTTGTGCAGGAGGATCAGAAAGATGAGATGATTTTGACTTTGATTCATCAGATTAAAGATCTTGAGAAACAAGTAAAGGAGAGGAAGGAGTGGGCCCACCAGAAGGCAATGCAAGCTGCAAGAAAGCTCAGTAATGATCTGACTGAATTAAAGATGTTGAGGATGGAAAGGGAGGAGACTCAACGGCTCAAACAGGTGAAGCCGACACCGGAGGACCCTACCATGAAGCGGCTCTCCGAGATGGAGAGTGCTTTGAGGAAAGCTAGTGGCCAAGTTGACCGCGCAAATGCAGCTGTTAGACGTCTTGAGACGGAGAATGCTGAAATAAGAGCAGAGATGGAGGCTTCAAAGTTAAGTGCATCGGAGTCCGTGACCTCATATTTGGAAGTCACAAAGAGGGAGAAGAAGTTTTTAAAGAGGGTTTCAGCTTGGGATAAACAGAAAACCAAGATGCAAGAGGAAATTTCAGCGGAGAAGCAGAAGATCTCAGAGGTACAACAACACATGGTTGAGTTGGAGGCGTCAAAGAAGGATGCAGAGGTACACTTATCTATTTGTTTCCCAATTCGTCAAACTTGTATGCGTTGAGAAGTTTTTTCATCCTTATACTCCCTCCGTACCGAAATGATCTTCCTACTTTATTTGTTATTATCACGAATGTACTTTGAACAATAATTCTAGGTTAATTTAATTATCTGAATCAACATCTAAAAATTGTTATTGATTGACTTGTCATCCCCGGAGAGTGTCTAATCCCTTTATCATTGAAAATACCCTTCATTTTTGCTTAATATTAGAAGTTCCAATGCATGTGGATTGGAGATTGATGTGGATATATAGTGTTTCTTTATCTTGTCTGCCTTCACTGATTTATCTTTGTTTGAAGTTACATGTCCTGGTCCTGTTCCTGTTCCTTTACAATTTTCTGCGATGATGCTCGGACGTTTTTGTTTACCCCGCCGGACCCTTGTCAACAAGACTAAAATACGAGTGTCCGACACGGGTATGGCGGGATAAACCGAAGAGTCCGTGCATCATAGATTTTCTGTATTGTTCCTCTCGCGCCCTTTTACCAACATTGATGTCACTGATAAGTTGAATGATTTACTTATTTTGGCTGTTCCCTACATTTTATGCCAAATCTTTAACTTTTGGTGGATTTAATCCTTATACTCGTCAGATGGTCACCCGTATCTGATCCGAGGGGCGAAGCCAGAAATTTTGTAGAAGGAGGTCAAGATTATGATATGGTGGGTATTTTTTCCTAAACCAAAGGGGGTCAAAACTAATAAAACTACTATTTTTAGTGGAAAAATGTTACTTTCTTAATCTTGAAGATGGTAAAAATGGCATAGCCCCAAAATCAAGAAGGTCGATTAACCACCATGGCCACAGCGTAGCTTCGCCACTGTCTGATCCTCCTAGCCGAGTCCAGTTAAGATTACTTGTATGAAGGGAATCATTCTTATATTCTGTCTATTCCATATACTGCATTTTCTCAATTCACTTCCTTCTTGAGTCTGAACTAGCTAGCTATGCACCTATAACCTGCAAAGTGCAAACTCAACCCTATGGTTTGTTCTTGCAAGCCATTTGTATCAAATGCGATTCAGTGGGTTAGAATTTCCTTTCCAAGAAGTGATGAGTTGCAGGAATGTCACTAGTGTTGACCGCTTCGAAGTTAAGTTTAAAAGAATAATGTGTCTTGCATCTTAATTGGGTCTTAACTACTCGTATTAGTCTTGGAGCTATATAATGTGTCCATAGGCTGGTTGGATAATATTCTCTGGGAATTGTGTAGCTGGAGTAGCATGGTTCATAAAAATGCCTATTTATTTGTTTACTTATATTTTACTTCATCCGTCCCATAATGATAACCCTGTTCGACTATTCAAACATTTTAGTAATTTACTTTCATTTCCATCACTACCCTTAACGAGGTTTGATTATTACTCCATTATACCCTCTTCTTCCTTGGTTGACTCTCATCCCCCCCCTCCCTTTTTCCCTGGTTTACAATTTTGGAAGCTCAATGATTTAACCTATTAATTTTGGAAATAAGACTATCTTTTTGGGACCAACAAAAATGCTAAATGGGACTATCATTTCGGCACAAAGGGAGTATTATTTTGTTTCACGTGAAATATATATTAATCACTGGGTTGACATGTCTCCCCCATTCTATACATTTGGTTGTTTCATCCCTTGCCAATGCAACATTAATGATTTTCGCTACATGATCCATTTTCAGGCAAAGTTGAAGCAGGCGCAAAAGGCGAAAGAGTTAGCTGCAGCACAAGTAGAGGAGGAAAGACGCCTCAAGGAAGCAACAGAGGCTAGCATCAAAAGAAGGCACGAGGCACTCCGTCTCAAGAACGAAATAGACTTCCAACGCCACAAGGACGACCTCCAAAGACTCGAGCAAGAACTTTCACGCCTTAAAGCATCTGCCGAGTCAACTCAGCAGTCTACTAACTCACCAGCAGCGATCCCAGAGCCTCAAGGAGAAACCATTGCAAGTCTTCTTGATGAATTGGAAAATCTTGAGGATACTTCTTCGGAAAAAGGTGGTGGAAGTGAAAGGGAATGTTTGATTTGTATGAAAGACGAAGTTTCTGTTGTATTCCTTCCTTGCACGCATCAAGTTCTGTGTGTGAATTGCAATGAGGAATACGGGAAGAAGGGAAGGGCAATATGTCCTTGCTGCAGGGTTCCAATTGAACAGAGAATCCGTGTTTTTGGGGCGAGTTCTTCCTAGTGTGGGACCCACTCCAGTTTTATAGAAGGTATGCCCGGTTTGACTTTTCCTGTTGACTAAAAAACTAGACTTTTTATCTGCATGTTATAGTAATTGTGTTTTTGAATCAGTATTGACTGATTGTATTACGTAAATAAATAAGCAGCAAAGTCTGTTACAGACTTGCAAGCAGATTACAGAACTGTCTTGAGCCTAAGAAGCCATGACGGAATTGTTCTGTTGTATCTGTATAGTGGTGATGTATTGCAGCAGATTTTAATGTTGAGACAGCAATGCAGTGATTTTCCAATTAGTTTTTTCGGGGGATATTTTTTATTTTTTATTTTTTTTATTCTGGTAAATGGGCTATTTTAATACAATCCTTTTCCTTTTATCGGGAGCTCCAGGCTTCTTACAATATACTGTACATGCACATCCATTTCCTTTCTTCTCCATTTTTGGTTAAGGATAATTTCTTTGGGTTTTATTGCCTGTTTTTTCGATGAGCTTCTTAAACTCAAATGTTTCAGCCCCTTTACTATAAGGGGAATTGCATTTTGGGCTCCAAAGTTTAGGGGTTGTTCCTAATTTACTATAAGGGGAATTGCATTTTTTTTTTCTATTTGCATGTTAGGGGTTTTAATCAATTTTGTTAGAAAATCCCATTAAATGATCATGTGCCACTCACGTGTCACTTAACAGAGATTTTCGAAGTTTTTCTTGGGCCTTTTGTCTTTTCACATGGTAAAGGTAATAAGCCCTAAGCCCCAAAATAAATCGAGCTTACGCGAACTTGAACTTCATTAGGCCTATGGTTTACAGTGGGTAGGAATTTCGGAAAACCCCTTTTGTGCTCTTCACTCGCTTTTGTTGCTGAATGTTTGAAATAAATTAGGTTATTAAATTTGTTTTAAACAAATCTATTTCGTGTGTAAAAGTGATGTTTTGTTGTTTGAAGTCAATTTTATATGCATTGTTTCCCGTTTGTGGTCCTATGTTTGAATATACATATTAAATTGGTTTTTTTTTTTTTTTTTTTTTTTTTTGTTTGGGGTTTTATAATCTGAAAGGGGAGGGGGGAGAGTTTTATATGCGTCGTTATTTGGAGGGGAGGGAAATAGCGAGTGATTTCCCGCTTTTAACAACCCAGAAAGCGTGAAAAACCCTGACATGCAAACAAAATGATAACTTTTGGGTCTAAATTATAAATAGTGACAGAATAGGGTCTAACTTAACAACACCCCATAAACTTTGGGACCGAAATACAATATCCCCTTGTTATAATTTCTACCCCAACTTTCCAAACTTTGCTTTGACTTTTTTTTAAAAAGTTTTTATTGGGTGTTTATTAATAAATACTCCCTCCGTCCCTAAATGTTTGTCCCATTTTTTCTTTTCCTTTGTCCCAAAAAGTTAGTCTCATTTCCAAAATTAAAGCTTCAAAATCACTAAATTTTCAAAACTTGTAACATTTAGGGACGGAGTATTAAAAATAACTAAAATTAAAGCTTCAAAATCACTAAATTAAAATGTTTGAAAAATCAAATGGGACAAATATTTAGGGTCTGAGGAAGTATTACAAAAAGCTTAAAAACGAAAAAGATCGACTTATTAATTGTGACATTTTTTGACATTTAATCAGGGGGCGGAAAGAGTATAAAATTGACACTTGAAAGTGTATTTATAACCATTAACCTTCCGTATAGAAGATATAAAAACTACGGAAGGGATACCTTATGTTTATGTTGTGAATATGGCCCTCCACTACCCAAACAAATCACAAGAATAATTATCGCACACAAATCAAGCACAAGAAATCAAAAGCACAGAAAAGACACAAGAAATTGTTAACCCAGTTCACCAATTTGATTGGCTACGTCTGGGGGCACTACCAAGCCAGGATCTTGCACTATAATATGTAAATTTGTGTTACAATGAGAAAGGGGGCGGAACTTTACTTATATATGACCTAGGGAACAAACCAAACCCTAAACAAACAAGGAATTTCGGACTGCTGAAATGGGCCGAGCGCGGCCGCCCTCCGAAGAAGCGCGGTCGCGCTACCATCCAGAAACTCCAACGCCTTTGTAAAATCCTCCAGCGCGGTCGCCCTCATGCCAAGCGCGGTCGCCCTCAAAGAATTCCACCGAGCCACAAGTTTCTGTCCAAGAGCGCGGTCGCGCACACCACCTGCGCGGCCGCTCTTGTCTCCAGCAACCACTGACGAATTTCTTCCCCCTTGCTTCGATGTCTAACCCGGTTGGTCCTCTATCCCAACAATCTCCCACCTAGAGATCAACCACACATATAAGCCTCGTATCCGTTCTTCAACTCATCCTTGGTGTCCTCCTAGTGCTCACCTCGATCATGGTAGTGCCATCCTCCTCTCCTATTCTCCCAGCCCAATTGAAACTTTGCACAGCTTCAATTTATCAAGATTCACAACCTTTCTCAACATGTCAGCCGGGTTCTCCGATCCCAATATCTTCTCTAGCCTTAAGATCTTCTCCTCCAAGAGATGTCTGATGTAGTGAAACCTCAGTTCAATGTGCTTCGTCTGTTGGGTTTGGATCCTAAACTACAAGGAAGAGGAGCCTAAGTCGGAGGAGTCGGTGAATCAAGAAGGAAAAATCTCGGAGGTGCTTCTGTCGAGGAGAGCGGCCGCGCTCAGGTGGAGAGCGACCGCGCTGGAGTTCTTTCGTAGGTGCCAAAATCTTCTGCCGTTGAGGGCGGCCGCGCTGGCCTTGAGGGCGGCCGCGCTCGGTCCGGATCTGCAGCAGATTTTTATTTTGTTTCCTATTTTGATTAGATCTCTTCTTAAACTGAGTTAGGGCTTCCTTGTATAACTATATAAGCATAATTTCGGCCTAGAACACATTGTAGCAACATATTAGAAGGTGTCTAATAACATATTGGCTTGGCAATTGCCCCCGGACGTAGTTCACGAGTTGGTGAATGAACCGGGTAAACAACTCTTGTGTTCTTGTGTGTGATTGTTTCTTTCTTGTACGTGTGGGTGTGTTGATTTCTTTGTTTTGATTGCAACGGGGGAGCACCAATTTCATAACAACTGGTATCAAAGCCTTGGTTCGGAGGATTCAAAATCTTTTCATTAGTTGATTAATTTTGAATCGCGTTCTTGGGGATTTTGGTGAAGCAGTCAAGATGAAGAACTCAATCGAGAAATTCAACGGTGTGAATTTCACGTTTTGGAAGACAAGGATTGAAGACTACCTTTATTGTAAGGATCTTCATGGACCCTTGAAGGCGAAGCCCGAAGACATGTCACAAGGGGATTGGGAGACGTTGGATCGGAAGGCGTTAGGAGCGGTAAGGAGTGCCCTAACCGACGACGTTGCACGGAACGCTATGGAGGCCAAGACAACGGTGGAGTTGCTACAAACGCTGTCGGACATGTATGAGAAGCCGTCGAATATCAATAAGGTGCATTTGATAAAGAGGTTTGCGAATGCGAAGATGTCAGAGGGGCAGACAGCGGCAAGTCATATCGGCAATTTCAAAGGTATGGTGGACCAATTGAAAAGTGTTGATATTACTTTCTCCGATGAAGTGCTAGCTTGTTTTCTACTAAAGTCATTGCCTGATAGTTGGGAGGTTACTGTCACAACGATTAGTACGTCGAAAACAGCATTGGTGTATATGGAGGTTAGAGATCTCATCCTTCAAGAGGAGTTGCGAAGGAAAGAGAAAAGGGGAGAATCTTCCGTAGATGGGGCTGCACTTAGGGTGGAGAGAAATAGGGGAAGACCGAAAAAGGGGAAAAAGGTCAAGTGCTACAATTGTGGTGAATTGGGGCATATCAGTTATGACTGTCCGGGAAAAGGTGGTTGTGCTAACGTGGTGGATGATGGTGGTGATGTATTAATCCTAGGGGAGGAGCAGTCGGGTGAAGATTGGGTGTTGGATTCTGGAGCTTCTTGTCATGCTAGTGGGGATGCAGAATCAATGAAGCGATACAAAACTGGAGATTTTGGGGTTCTCTATCTTGGTGATGGTCAACCATTGAAGATCAAAGGTAAGGGGGATGTAATGATGAAGACACCTAACGGGGCTGTTTTACAACTACACGACGTGATGCACGTTCCGGATTTGAGGAGAAGGGTGATTTCTGTGGGACAACTTGACAGTGAAGGGTATGGTGTTTCTTTCATTGGTGGGTCTTGGGAAGTCACAAAAGGGGCTAAGGTGTTGGCTCGTGGGGTTAAGGGGAAGATGTTGTACTCTACCTACAATATCGATTTTCGTTCCGGTGGGAGCAAGAGGCTAAAGAACCGGCTTGTTGATGTGTAAAGGGGAGACATCAAGAAACGGTATGTGACGACCCCAACCCTAGGCATTAATTTTAAATATTATATTATACTCCCTCCGTCCCGCTAATATTAGCACACTTTCCTTTTTGGGCGTCCCGCTAATATCCGCACACTCCCAAAAAGGAAACTTTATATTAATAAAATATTCACCCAACCCCACTCATTCTCTCTCCTACATTATTTTAATACTCACAACACCATTATAATTTATTACACCCTCCACTCATTCTCTCTCCACTCATTCTTTTACACTCACAACATTTTATTAAAATATCATATTCCTTAATTCCCGCGCAAACAGTGTTTGTGCTAATACTAATGGGACGGAGGGAGTATGCTTTTAATATTTATGTTAGCTCTATGTGTTCAATTATGTCTTTAAATTCTTAATTTAAGATAAATTGGGTGAGAAGTAAATTTAGAATCATTTAGGAATTTATTAGATATTAAATAAGAACCTTGGAGAATGATAAAAATAGAAAATAGATAAATATATAAGGAGGTTAAAATGGGTAGAATAAATAATTAGGGGGAAAGGTTATATTAATTTGGGTGAAAGCCTCAAAATTCTAGATATTCATGGGGGGCCAAAGTATCAAACCCTCCCTACTCTTGCCATGTGTCATCCTCCCTCCCCTCCTCTTACTTCCTCCTCCCTTCTCCATACTTCCTCATACTTTCTCCTAGCAAAGACTTAGAAACCTCCATGGAAGCTCTCAACCTCCTTTCTTGAAGCTTAGCAATTCTCCACCATTCTCAAGTTCAAGGGTGTTTTTGAAGTTGGATCATCTAGGAGAATCCATCAAGTTAGAAAGATCAACCTTCCATTATAAAACCCTAAGGTGAGTTGTTATGATTCCCTTCTTCTACTTGTTCATAAGTTCTTTAAATGTTATTCTTGTCCATATGATGTTGATTTCAAGGCTTGGAAACTTTAATGGAAGTTGGATGATTTAAAAATGAGATTGGTTGAAGTTAGGGTTCAAGGAAGATCATCTAAAGGGTTTGAAATGGGTGGAAATTTGTAGTGATAAATAATCTAGGGCTACTTTGTTTTGGATTTACATATTTTATGTGAGACTTGGTAAAGCTAAGGTACCCCTTTGGTGTTCATGTAACAAGCATTGTTAGAAGGAAGAGAGAACTAGGTATAAAAGGGTAAAAATCTGAGAATGGGCTGGAAGGAGGCTTGGGCGACCGCCCACGGGGGGCTCGAGCGGCCGCCCATCACGCCGTAAACTCATGCTTGCCTTGGAAATTCTCTTGGGCGCTGCCGCCCAAGATGTGCGGGCGATCGCCCATGCTGGGCGTAAACTTGTATCCTCTTGAAAACCCACTGGCGGCCGCCAAGTGGTACGGGAAGGCCGCCCATGACCCCTGAACCAACTTTTAAATTTGAACTAGAATCGTTTAGCAAAGCTTGTTTGACCACTTATAAATTGTGACTCCCACTTGGTAAATCGAGCTTGAACCTTCATAGAGGCCTTGTATCTTTGCACTTGGAATACGTAGGGCGGGTTAATGATACTTCGTTTCCTTGCTTGATATTATATACATTGTTGATATTGTTTAGTGTATTCATAAATTGTTGCACTTTGATATTGATTGGGCATGAGTATATATTACCATGTAGCTATTGTTTATCCCTTATGTGGATTTCATTTCAAGTAACTATTATGTGCTTGATAATTTGTTAATCGGCTGATATTGGGGATATAACATAATACGATCAATTATGGAAGTGTGACCTAATGTGATCGGATTATGTTATATTCAGGACCGTCCCCTCCCGCGGCCACAGTCGGGGTTATAGCATCCGTATTGAGCCAAAAGCCTTACAGAGTTGCTACTATCTTATTTGGTTCCCCGAAAATGGGTCTTATAAGATGTGAGTATTGCTTAAGCTAAATTTCACTTAAGATTGGAGTATTATTATACCCAATGTCATGTAATTATTTTTCGTATTTTGAAAAAGGTAAACCAAAGGTAACGTAAGGTGTTTACACTTTTCCAATGTGTTATGTGTTTGCATCTATTTGGCATATTGTTGCATTCATAATAGCTTGCCGAGATTTATTCTCACCCCTCTCCCTTTAATGTTTTAGATCCCGAGACAGCGGACCGGCCAAGTAAGGACGGAAAGGAGTTTGGAAGTGAACTTTTGGGTTTTGTCAGGGTATGTTTAGGTTGGCGTATAAAATGTATTTTGGTATAATTCCTTATGGGGTTTGTAATTATAAACTTTCATTTCTACGTCATAACCATAATCTTTTGTAACTAAACAGTTGTTCGCTTTCAAAGTTAGTCAACTCCTCCTCCAATGTGGAGTGGAGTCGAGTTCTTTTGAAATGTTATGTTATTGATGTTTATATTTGAAAGTCAAAGCAAAGTTTTAAAAGTTTAGTGTTTTTGGGTTAGTTTGAGGACGCTCCAACTCGGGACACGTGTAGGTTCCGGGTCGGGGTCCTCACACGGTATGTTGGGGAGGACACAAAGTTGATCAACGTGGTGTGGAAGTCCAAGGGCCCTAACAGAGAGCGGTTTCAGACCAAGAACAGTCGATGCAAGAAACAAGGTGTGTCCAAGTTTCAAGGGGAGGCATTGCGAGGAAGGTGGGTCTGGAGGGAGAAGGCGAAGTTAGACTTGCGGGGAGAAATCAAGGTAGAAGCTGATTTGGGGAGGCAAGAATCATCTAACACGGAGAGGTTGAAACGTCGCTTGGTTTCAACTCACCTTATTACTTGAGGAGAGGTAGTGTCAAGCCAATATGTAGATTCCAATAAGAAGTCTCCCGAGTTAGCTCATGTTCCGGTTGTTAATGAATTTAGTGATGTGTTTTCTAGTGAGTACTCTATGCTTCCGGATCGTGAGGTAGAGTTTTGTATTGACTTAGTGCCCGGTACCGCACCTATCTCAAAAGCACCCTATAGAATGGCTCCGGCCGAGTTAAAAGAGTTGAAGGTCCAATTGCAAGAATTGTTAGACCGAGGTTTCATTCGTCCTAGTGTGTCTCCGTGGGGAGCACCGGTCTTATTTGTTAGGAAGAAGGATGGTAACTTACGATTGTGTATTGACTATCGTTTGTTGAACCAAGCCACCATTAAGAATAAGTATCCTCTTCCGCACATAGATGATTTGTTTGACCAACTTCAAGGTTCCGTTATCTACTCTAAACTCGATTTGAGAAGCGGATACCATCAGTTGAAGATTAGACAGGATGATATTGCTAAGACGGCTTTCCGAACTAGATATGGTCATTATGAGTTTGTTGTGATGCCTTTCGGATTGACTAATGCTCCAGCCGTGTTTATGGATATGATGAATCGTGTCTTCAAGCCTTATCTTGATAGCTTTGTGGTAGTATTCATAGATGATATCCTTGTTTACTCTAAGTCCCGGGAAGAGCATGAGAATCATTTGAGGATTGTCTTGTCCGTTCTTCGTGAGAAAGCTTGATTGTACGCCAAGTTCGAAGTGCGAGTTTTGGCTTGAGCAGATTTCTTTCTTGGGGCATGTTGTGTCGAGTTCGGGAATTTCCGTGGATCCTTCGAAGATTGAAGCCGTGGTTAATTGGAAGCAACCTTCGACTGTGACTGAGATTCGTAGTTTTCTTGGTTTGGCGGGGTATTACCGAAGATTCATTGAGGGTTTTTCTCGGATTGCTACTCCATTGACTAGGTTGACTCGGAAAGATATATCATTCATATGGGATTCCAAATGTGAAGAAAGTTTTAATGAGTTGAAGAAGAGGTTGACGACGGCTCCTGTTCTTACCCTTCCGGATGGTTGTGAGAATTTTGTGATCTATAGTGATGCCTCGAAGGCGGGTTTGGGTTGTGTTCTAATGCAAAATGGGAAAGTTATTGCGTATGCCTCTAGGAAGTTATCACCGGCGGAACAGAATTACCCTACTCATGATATGGAATTGGCGGCGATTGTATTTGCGTTGCATAAGTGGAAGCATTACCTTTATGGGGCGAAATTTGAGATATTCACCGACCATAAGAGTTTGAAATACTTATTTACCCAAAAGGAGTTGAACAACAGACAAAGAAGATGGCTTGAGTTCTTGAAGGATTTCGATTGTATAATTTCTTATCATCCGGGGAAGACCAATGTAGTGGCGGATGCGATTAGCCGAAAGGCGTATGTGACAGCTTTGAGTTCCCGAGAATTGAAGAGTGAGGTAATCATTGCGAATGTTCGAGCCGTTCCTACATTGTATGGAGAGTTGAAGGAAGCTCAACTAAATGATCCGGAGTTGAAGAAAAATTTTGATAGTGTGCAAGAGGAAAAAGTTGGGGATTTTGCGTTGAATAGAGATGGTATTTTAACCTTCCAAGGAAGAATTTGCGTTCCTTCGTCACCGAAAATCAAGAGGCGTGTCTTAGAGGATGGCCATAAGTCCAAGTTTGCGATTCATCCGGGTAGTACCAAAATGTATCAAGACTTGAAGCGTGGGTATTGGTGGAATGGAATGAAGAGGGAAATTGCGGATTATGTATCTAAGTGTTTGACTTGTCAGCAAATTAAGGCGGAACACCAAAGACCGGCGGGACTACTTCAACCATTGGATATTCCGGAGTGGAAATGGGAAGGGATCTCGATGGATTTCGTTTCGGGTTTGCCTCTTACCGCGAAGAAGATGGATGCTATTTGGGTTATTGTGGATAGATTGACAAAGTCGGCTCATTTTCTTCCGGTATCAACCAAGTTTTCGTTGGAGAAGTTAGCCCAGTTGTATATGAAAGAGATTGTTAGACTTCACGGGGTTCCGGTTAGTATTGTGTCCGATAGAGATTCGAGGTTCACTTCTAGGTTTTGGAGAGCATTGCATGAAGCCCTGGGTTCTAAATTGTGTTTTAGTACGGCGTTCCATCCTCAAACCGACGGTCAGTCCGAGAGAACTATTCAGATACTTGAGGATATGTTACGGGCTTGTGTGATGGATTTCCAATTATCGTGGGAGGATCATCTACCGCTAGTTGAGTTTGCTTACAACAACAGTTATCAGTCTAGTATTGAGATGGCTCCGTATGAGGCGTTGTATGGTAGAAAGTGTCGATCTCCGATGTGTTGGGACGAGGTTGGTGAAGCGAGACTTTGGGGCCCGGATTTGGTTCGAGATTCTTCGGAGAAGATCAAGGTGATTCGGGATAGATTGAAGACGGCTCAGAGTAGACAGAAAAGCTACGCCGACAATAGAAGACGGGATCTATCTTTTCAGGTTGGTGATTTTGTGTTCTTGAAAGTCTCCCCGAGGACAGGAATTAAAAGGTTTGGTAATAAGGGTAAGTTGGCGCCGAGGTTTGTAGGCCCGTTTGAGATTCTAGAGAAGATTGGGGAATTGGCTTATGTAAGTGCTCCAATTTGAGCTTGTTAGCATTTTCGTTAGAAAATTAACGAAAGTTATAACATTTCTAACAATTCCTAACATTCCTAACATTTCTAACCAAGTAAGGGTAGATTAGGGATTGCCAAAAAAAGATAAACCAAGAAAAGGAATCAAAAAAGCAAAAGAAATAAGAAAAACCCTAAATAGAAATGGCTGAAACAAAAACTGGCTGATTAATTTGAATTTTGAAAAGATTATTCTTCCTGTCCAAAGCCTGAAGCTGTAATTAATGAACAGTGCACGCGACCAACCTTGTCCGCGCGGATATGTTTGACTCTCACAGGGGGTTATAAATTGAACCCTCCTCTCTCAGTTTACACAACACATTTTGATCACAGCAACGAAGTTCTGGCGAAATATAGAGAGAAAACAGTGGGAATCTCTAGATTGCCACTATTTTCTCTTGAATCTTTCCCAATCTCACTCCAAACACAAATCCAAACACCAAACCTTGATACTCCTCAAGCCAAACACCAAATCTTGATATTCCTCAAGTCAAATTCCAAGCCTAGGAAGATAGGGTGTCACCATTGGTAAAGCCCTCCTTCTTGAAACCCTAAAACTCCCTTTTAATTTCTTGTTCATCTTGTTCTTCCTACTTTGATCTACTTTATGTCTAGTTTAACTTAAGTCTTGACCTAAGATGGTCATCTTGAAGTTCATCTTCATGAATGACCATCTCAAATGGTCCATATTCTAAATCTCTAGTTGGTTTTCTCTTTAATTTCATCTTTACAAAGATCCCCTTTCCCTTTGCAAAGGATATGTTTAAACCCCATAAATTCCCCAAGGATGACTTGAATATGATAACCACTTGACACAAGGTAGTGGAATCAAGTCTAGGGATGAAAATGGGGTGAACATAGATGCAAACCCCCCAAAAATCACATTTTCCCTCAAGAACATCTTGCTGTCCAGTAGCATTGTTCTGAGAACTCAGTCCATTTCCCTATTTTTTGGACCCAGTAAAACTTGGAATTGGGTGTTGACTACAAAATACTTTTTGTAGCCAACATCCAGATCTTTCCAGACATATTTTTACTTTATTTTTTGCGTGAGTAAAACTCCATTTTTCAAATTTTCTTTTAAAGGTCAGTTCATCAGTCTCTGGAAATCCAGATTTCAGATCTGAGATTTCCAGAAGGTTTTGACCCCTCAAATCATCTCCAAGATGAAAAGTTATTTTACAGAAACCTTTTTTAAGGTGTTTTGAACATTTTTCATTCCCGGACTTTTCCCAGATTCTGGAGTTTTCAAGCCCTAAAGTCCATTTCAAAGTCAAGGGTCAACTGCCTTTTTCATTCTGGCAGAAATGGTTTTCAACTTCCAAAAATCTTTTGAGTTCCAAATCTCAACCCAAAAATCATCCAAAAAATCATGGGATCAGTTTAAAGCCTTAAAAAGAGTTCCCAATTTTTACTTACCTCAGTTTCAACTTATTTTGGCCAAAACACATACACACACACACACACACAACAAAGGATTTTGAATGTTTGGAAGACTCGTTTTTACGAGGCGTTCCGGGTGCACACTAACGTCCTTCCCGGCACGTAACGTGACCTCCGAACCTAAATCTCTGATCTCGGGCTTTTTTCAAAGTTTTGGCCCTCAAAATTAAAATGGCGTGGCGACTCCGTTTGATTTTCAAAAAAAAATCGGGTACATCACAGTGGCGACTCCGCTGGGGACAAATAAGCTTTTTCTAAAAAAAAAATGATATTTGGTATATTGGTGGAAACCATTAAACTTCCCGTTATCGCCTCCTAACACGAGTCGGGGATAAATTGTGGTCTAACAATCCCACGTACCGGTATCATTATTTTCAAAAAAAAAAAGGGAAAAGCTTTTGAGGGTCAAGCTTCCGTCTCAACATTTGAAAATCCTTTGTTGTATGTGTGTTGATTTTTGCACAGTTTTCGTGTTTGTTTTTGGCCGCCTCGGAAAAGTCAAAATTTTGACTGTCGGAATAATGTCCCTAACTGTCGGAATTTTTGTGCTTATGTGCTTATGTGTTCATAAAATTTTCAAAAAAAAATTTTCAAAAAAAAAAATTCAAAAAAAAATCATGCATCATGCCTTTTTAAGACACATAAAAAAAATTTCTATTTTTCTCAGAAAAAGAAGATAGACTGCTTGCACACTACGCGCACGTGACCTTACACTGCACACTACGTCCCTAACCCGGGGAAATCCTTGTCGCGGTCCGTTTGGTCTTATTACGCCTCTCGGATGAGCACAGGACTACCCAAACATCCCATGGAGCCTCGTGTCGACCATGCACTTGTCCGTGACACACTTTGTCCGAGACCCGGTTGGTTTTTAGTCTGGTCTGTGTCATGCCCTGTCTGTGTATAGACCTTTCCTTTCAAGCCTTTGTCGGCATACCGACTCAATATCTTTCGGGGACCCTAATCAGTCGAAGTTCTGCCGGTTTTCCGCCGCAGACTTTGACCAAGATATTGACCGGCGCCTTGACTTCGGCTCTGACTGGCACAAATTATACACCGACTCCCAAAGATTGACACTGAGTCATCAAGGATTAATGATTATTCCATGCCTAATTACGGCTTAAATGACGACAAGTCAAGATCAATTGTGGACGCTTATCAGTCCAAATCATGCCGACTTTTCGTCGAGCCCTCGGACATGATCTTGACTTTTGACGTCAGCTTTGTCCGTAATTTACATCGAATGCTCGTTAAGACTCGATTACCCGCCAGACTTTTAGGATCGTTTTCTTTCGGTCGGTGGGACCCGCTTGCCCTATAGATTCCCTCGCCCGGGTCAGCCCACCCCGGGAGGTCGAAATACAAAGTGGAATACGAGGGGCTTATAGACGTAGTGACGGGGCCCACTGATCCAGAATCAGAGTAGTTTGCGAAAAGAAGAGCAATCTTTTCCAACCGATTAGGTTAATAAAACATGTTTTAAGTAAACATGAACAAATAATCGCATGTTGCATGAGCCAAAAGCCCAAACACCTACCCTCCTTCCATTCCCGCACATCTCGAACCCTCGTGTCTTTCCCCCGCAGCCCGCACAAAGGTTGGTTTCGGCACCGGTCACCGTTTAATCCGCTGGGAAGAGTCAAGCGCATCATCGCCTTCACCGTCTGTTCCGACTCCGAATTTTAGAATGTCCGCATCAACCGGTAACGATGGGGACAACGTCACTCCGCCTCCCGGACTCCTCGGACGTAGACAACAGTGGAATCAGCTAGCCGAACAGATGAGAGTGCGCCAGGAAGCACAGTTGAACAGCCTTATGGAGGCTATCAAAAGCCATGGATTGGCCGCCAGTCTCAACCCGGATGGCACCTTCACTGTGGAAGAAGAGGAAGACCACAATCCCGCTCTTGGTCAACCCGACTACTCCAGGATGCCACCACCGGCCTCCCACGGTACTACCACCAGAGCCCATGCTCCTCGATCCCTAGGTCACTGGCTCCCCAACCTGCACCACTGGATCCATGCAGCCTGACGGACGAGCAGCTCGCAATGCCTCGGTGGGGACAAAGTCGCACGGAATGCCTTCCCATGGTTGGGGATACCCCGGAATGCCACAGCAAATTGGGATCCCGCCCCAGCTGGGGGACCAATCAATCCGGACTTTCGCAGCAACGGTTTGGAATGCCACCACAGTTTGGTTCGGGGCAACAGTCAGGAGCCCCTCCTCAGAATGATGCTAGCTCAGTTGCTCCTCATACAGCTTCCGCAAACCCATTTCTCACTCAGGGTTCAACGGGTTACCAAGCCCCCATCCCCGTTTCATCAGAATCACCAGGACCACAGTATCCTCTCGGTTATGCATCCTTGCCACAACCAGCCATGCAATTCAACAACCAAGGACAGCAGCCCGCACTTAAGCTTACTTATGGGCCTCACTCCGGAAATCCAAGCCATCTGGCTACCTCAGATCTGCCTCCATCTTCTCTGCCGATTGGAAGCCAACAGCAAGTCGCTGGGTTCTATCCCTTTGCCCAAGCTCCTACCTACACTCCCCAGGGTAATTTGGGCCAAGAACAGGTTTTCACCTATGCCCCGGAGTATGGTATTCCTTCCACTAATGCACCACCAACAGCTAGTCCTCTTCCTGGCTCAAATATCGGCTCAGGAATTCCCGCTCCACCTTTGGATCCCCAATTGGCTTGGTTTATGGAGCAACACAAGGAAATGAAAGCACAGATTGCTGAATTGACTGCCAAAAAGAACACTGCTCTTCGGCCTACAGATCCCGACTCGATTGTCCCCCTGCCTCACAAGTTTGTGATGCCCACTCTGGAATTGTTTGACGGGAGTGCATGCCCTAAAACTCACTTGGACACCTATACTTTGGCAATGAAGGCTAAGGGATGCACAAACCAAATAGCTTAGCCGATTACTTTAGTCTCTCTTTGAAGTCAGGGGCTTTGAAATGGTTTTTCCGATTGCGGCTGAAGCTAGGGCTACTTGGGAACAGATCACGACTTTCACGGATAAGTATAAAGCCAACTTGGAATGGGAGACAAACAGAGTTGACCCGCAAACAACGATGCAACGCCCTAATGAGAATATTGGGGATTTCTATAAGAGGTGGAACTTAAAGCTCGGTGAAATGGCCATTCCTCCCTCGACGAGGAGCAGCTTAGACATCTTTCAGCCATGCTTGAAGCCGCATTTGAGAGCTTCCTCAGCCACTTCCCCTACGCTGACATGCGTGCAATGGATAATTCCGGGGCTAAGTTCGAAAAGGCTTACAATCAGCAGCCGACTGCTGCACCTGCTTACAGATACCGGGTTTCTTCCACCTCCACCACAGCTCCTGCCCAACCAAAAGGTAAAGAAGTGATTAGCTATGCGGGACAGACTGTAACAATGCCACTTCCTTTGTTCCCAAGAAACCCGATCCATCCAGATCCGGCTCCAAAACTTGGGAAACTTTGGGATGCCTTTGAGTGATATCTTCAGAGGTTTGGTGAGAGAAGGTTTGCTCCGGCCTTTGGAAAATTATCGCCCTAGAAACCCCAATGCTCCTTTGGATACCTCCAAGCATTGTGCCTTTCATCGCACCATGGGCACCTGACGGATGATTGCGTCCCCGAAAAAGGCCATCCAAGGTTTGATTGAGCAAGGGAGGTTAGAGATGCCTGAAGGGCCTAACACTATCAATAACCCACTCCCTAACAACATGAGTGTCAACATGATCGAGTTTGGTGGTTCAAGCCTTGTGGGCACAATGGAGTTTGACTCGTCCCTTTGCAAGGTCAATGAACCAGCCATCGCAGGCAATGAAGATGGTTGGATTGAGCAAAAAGTTGCCAAGGAAATCTGATGGAAAGGTCTGCAATAGCTCCCGTCTCCGGTCGAAGAATAGATGCATGGTTCAACAAAGAAAGAGCGGCTAGACGGGGGGCTACCTATCTTTAAAATAGTCTTTTGAGTCAACCTTCGTAGGTTCTAGTACTTTTCTTTCACCTAAGTCCTTCCTGGACATTTGTCGTTGTAGTCCATTTTGGACATAGTGGTTAAGTGTCTAATTTTTAATATAAGTCTTTTTTCTTTTCTTGCTAGACTCGAGACATCACTTGCGCACCCACGTTACACTTAATTGAAATGGTTTTATCCAAAATGATCACTTGTGTCTGCTCAACCACTAATTCTTCGAAAATGATTAATATTTAAACTAATCGGAGTGAGAAAATCAATTGATATCCTTCCCAAATTGGGGCTTACCAACTCCCCATCTTGCATCTCATATGCTCACATCCCTTTCATCATCATCATCTCGTTGCTCGATGAATTTGCATGGATCTTTTCTCATATAAAGCTTAAGCAAGCAATGAAGACTTAATCTCGTTTAGGTCATCCAAGAGGGATTGCGGTTGAAACCTTTCACCCATAGGAAAGCCATTACCTCACCCTTACTAAACACTACCCTCTCATTTCAAGATCGGCGTGTTTTGAAACCCGGTTTAGCCATCATTTTTGCTCCATACTGAGAGAAAGTCCAAGCGAGCCCGAGAAGTTAGCTTCGAGAATCGGCGATGCGCAAATTATCTCAAGCCATGAAGGAAGGACAAAGATAATCCTCAACTCCTCAAGAAGCTTTCCAAGTCAAAAAAAAAAAACAAAAAAAAAAAACAAAAAAAAAACAAAAAAAAAAAAAAAAAAATAAAACAAAAAAAGAAACAAAAAAAAAGAAGGATTTTAAAATCCTCACAATCTCGGATATAATTCCAAGCTCCTCAGGAAGCCTTTCAAAAAAAAAAAGAAGAAGAAGAACTCAAAAGTCCCCGACATCTCAAGAAGCTCTCCAATGATCAAAAAGGAGCCTGAATTCTCGCAAGATCGCAAAAAGTTGTCAGTAGCTCGGACTTCCTCTTACCATTACCTTAAATCAATCCCAAGCCATCCTCTCTATTTTAGAGGATACTCCCATTACCCTCGCCTTTGGCCAAAGTCAAAATTTGACCTCTCATTCTTAGAGGCAATCAATCTTCCCCGCCATAGATTTCCCAAACACGTCCCTACAAGCCAACCTCTCATCTTTAGAGGTTCAGTCAGCAAAAGGCCCAGCCGACCTCTCATCTTAAGAGGTCAAAATTTCCCAAAATCACCCGATGGCCGATCGAAGCCCGGAAACCCAACTACAGTCCCTATCGGATAGCAGTTTCATTCTAATATCCTCGATGTCAGGATCAAATTAATGCTTCATTGCTTGCTTAAAATTGGAATCTAATCCATCTTGGTCCAAAATTACCAATCAAAGATTGTGCAAATTCAACCCTTCCCTTCATGTGAGCATATTTCATTTCTCCTCACAAACACTTGCCGTGGATGTCCCACTGGGGCTTCGCATCCGTGTCTTTCATGGACACTCTAAGGGGATATGTTATTCAATCCTCCAAATCCTCAAAATCCCCAAAGGTCCTCAGACCCTCGAATTTCAACATTCATTCTCTTTTCATTCGGGATAGGCCCGAACTACGGCGACCTGAGCTCTTCATAATGGAGGGAACGTAGGCAACCAGAAATGGTCCGGTCGAAATCATAAACAAATCAAAAAAAAAAAGCAAAAAAAAAAACCCGGTCTCATCAAGGATCGTCCCTATACACTTTCCACCCTTCCGAGCTTGATTCTCGATATCAGTTGGTTTTCTCCTTATGATTAATCAAAATATTTGTTCATATCAGATTTAGGGATTGAATAACCCGAACATTAACAAAGGGTTTTAAGCAGCTTTGTGATCATCATGAATAAGACAAGTTTTCAAGTGTCTCGACAAGTCTTCTCTTTCTATATCATAGGAAAATAGAGCCAAACACTGTCTTTCTGTCAGCAGGGGCTTCCATACACTTTTCCACACCTTGTGATGCTTATACTCTCTCAAAAGAGTCAAACCTAAAGCGAGTGTGTATACACAAAATCGGGATTCATTCCCACTTTTCGAAAGATGTGCCCCTGCACGTAAACGTTTTTGAGTCTTGTCCAGTGACTGGTTGACTAAGATTTGAAAAGATGGGTACCCCCTCGGCCACATAATGACTCTGTCTGCAACAAGACTGCTCTGAATTTCTTCACGCTGGGGCTTGCTAAGCGGTTCTCCCAGGTTCTCCTGTATCAGCTCTTCAAGCTGGGGCTTCCATAGTCATCCTTGGGTCCACATTGCGTTCTTCACTACGAGATAGATTCGCCAAGTCACTTCTTCAAAATCCGGGCTTTGCCTACTCAGGATCCGGGGGCTTTGTCAAGACGGTCTTTTGGACCCGAATTTTATCAAGAAAGAATTTCAGCTTCAGAACTTGGTACACGGCAGCCTCCCGTAGCATCGGAATTCAAGATCAGGGTTTCTCCCGGCATTAGCAATTCCATCAAATCATTCTCCGGATAAGGTTTCGGCCGAAGTCACAGCTCACCCAAATGAAAGAAGCTTCACTCATATCAACGTGCCCTAGAGCCTGCCAAGATCGGCTTCAAATGACCAAGATTGAGAGGGAAACTGTCAACCAAGACCCGGGATCCGAATCCAATCTCATCAAAATTGAGGTCCATGTGATACTGCTGACAAAACCTCACCAACAACCGCTGTTTAAATCGCGATCAAGGGTTCTCATCCCCCACATGCTCAAAATCTGTTCCAAACAGTCTCCAGACACATACATCACCATGCATCCCCACAAAAATCTCCCAAGGGCTCATGTAGCATGCACAAAACTTGAATCAATAGGAAAAATCCTAAGTGATTGAAGATCATAACTTCCCTGCCAAAAGCTTAGGCTAAGTGCACCTTCAAAAGCAAGTAAATGCATCATCTCGCGAACATATGCAGTGATACTCTCACAATCATTTTTAGCTCTAGGCATGCATCTGTCATCATGAATGTCATATATGCATCTTCCTCTTCACTAACGAATGCAGGAATTCAAACGTGAAATCAAATCCCCCTTTTCGACAAGGATGATCTTCACCAAAGACGACCTCCAATGTCCACAAATGGATGAAGACAGCCTCCAGCATCTACAGTTTGGCAAAGACAAGCTCCGGCGTCTGCAACTTGCTAAAGACGACCTCCAATGTCCACAAATGGATGAAAACAGCCCCCAATGAAGACCACCTCCAGTGTCTACCGCTCGGTCAGAGACGCCAAGTTCTCAAAATACAAATCGGTCAGAGACGCCAAGTTCTCAAATACAGTTCGGTCAGAGACGCCAAGTTCTCAAATACAAATCGGTCAGAGACGCCAAGTTCTCAAAATACAATTCGGTCAGGGACGCCAAGTTCTCAAATACAAATCGGTCAGAGACGCCAAGTTCTCAACACGGTTCGGTCGAGACGCCAAGTTCTCAAATACGGTTCGGTCGAGAGACGCCAAGTTCTCAAATACAGGTTCGGTCGAGACGCGAGTTCTCAAATACAGTTCGGTCAGAGACGCCAAGTTCTCAAATACAGTTCGGTCAGAGACGCCAAGTTCTCAAATACAATTCGGTCAGAGACGCCAAGTTCTCAAATACAGTTCGGTCAGAGACGCCAAGTTCTCAAATACAGTTCGGTCAGAGACGCCAAGTTCTCAAAAATCTGATTCGGTCGAGATGCCAAGTTCTCAAAATACAAGATCGGAGCCTGAGACGCCAAGTTCTCAAATACAAATCGGTCAGAGACGCCAAATTCTCAAATATAATGCGGTCAGAGACACCAAGTTCTTAAAAGCAAGAAGTCCCAATGTGAAGACAAGTTCAACAACTTCTACAAGGTTAACGATCACCAGCAAGATGCAGACTCAACCAAATTCCTCCTTCAGGTCAAAATGCCTCCAAACACAGCAAATCGTTAGCAGAAACCGTCCCACAAACGGCAACCCAACAACTCTTCATCAACATTAGCCGTAGCCTCAGTCCTTTCGGCAGCTACAGGTAAGCACAGCACAGGTATGAAAGCATATCTTAGTCAACTACTTTTCTAAAAGAACATTATCATCAAATCTTAGGGTGACTTCCCAAAAATAGTCAGATCTTAGGGCGACTTCCCAAAAATAGTCAAACCATAGGGCGACTTCCCCAAAATAGTCAAACCATAGGGCGACTTCCCCAAAATAGTCAAACCTTAGGGTGACTTCCCAAAAATAGTCAAACCATAGGGCGACTTCCCCAAAATAGTCAAACCATAGGGTGACTTCCCAAAAACAGTCAGATTACAGGGCGACTTCCCAAAAATAGTCAAACCATAGGGCGACTTCCCCAAAATAGTCAAACCATAGGGTGACTTCCCAAAAACAGTCAGATTATAGGGTGACTTCCCAAAAACAGTCAGATCATAGGGTGACTTCCCGAAAACAGTCAAAACCTTAGGGCGACTTCCCCAAAACAGTCAAAACCTTAGGGTGACTTCCCCAAAACAGTCAGACCATAGGGAGACTTCCCAAAAATAGTCAAACCTTAGGGTGACTTCCCCAAAACAGTCAGATCATAGGGCGACTTCCCAAAAATAGTCAGATCATAGGGTGACTTCCCAAAAATAGTCAGACCATAGGGCGACTTCCCAAAAATAGTCAAAACCTTAGGGTGACTTCCCGAAAACAGTCAAAACCTTAGGACGACTTCCCCAAAACAGTCAAAAACTTAGGGTGACTTCCCCAAAACAGTCAGATCATAGGGTGACTTCCCAAAAATAGTCATACCATAGGGCGACTCCCCAAAACAGTCAGACCATAGGGTGACTTCCCAAAAATAGTCAAATCTTAGGGCGACCTTCCTAAAGCAGTAGGGTCGAAGACTAAAGATAGTCGAAAGACCCGAACTACGACTGGCTTGATTCCTTTTAAGGATACGTAGGTAGCCTATTAAATAGGTTCAGCCACTCGATCACTTGATCATCCTGCCAAATATGGAGCCTTACTCTTATCGACGACCCCGCTTCCTTCGAAAGCGCCGTCGCCGAGGGGCTACTGTAAGTGCTCCAATTTGAGCTTGTTAGCATTTTCGTTAGAAAATTAACGAAAGTTATAACATTTCTAACAATTCCTAACATTCCTAACATTTCTAACCAAGTAAGGGTAGATTAGGGATTGCCAAAAAAAGATAAACCAAGAAAAGGAATCAAAAAAGCAAAAGAAATAAGAAAAACCCTAAATAGAAATGGCTGGAACAAAAACTGGCTGATTAATTTGAATTTTGAAAAGATTATTCTTCCTGTCCAAAGCCTGAAGCTGTAATTAATGAACAGTGCACGCGACCAACCTTGTCCGCGCGGATATGTTTGACTCTCACAGGGGGTTATAAATTGAACCCTCCTCTCTCAGTTTACACAACACATTTTGATCACAGCAACGAAGTTCTGGCGAAATATAGAGAGAAAACAGTGGGAATCTCTAGATTGCCACTATTTTCTCTTGAATCTTTCCCAATCTCACTCCAAACACAAATCCAAACACCAAACCTTGATACTCCTCAAGCCAAACACCAAATCTTGATACTCCTCAAGTCAAATTCCAAGCCTAGGAAGATAGGGTGTCACCATTGGTAAAGCCCTCCTTCTTGAAACCCTAAAACTCCCTTTTAATTTCTTGTTCATCTTGTTCTTCCTACTTTGATCTACTTTATGTCTAGTTTAACTTAAGTCTTGACCTAAGATGGTCATCTTGAAGTTCATCTTCATGAATGACCATCTCAAATGGTCCATATTCTAAATCTCTAGTTGGTTTTCTCTTTAATTTCATCTTTACAAAGATCCCCTTTCCCTTTGCAAAGGATATGTTTAAACCCCATAAATTCCCCAAGGATGACTTGAATATGATAACCACTTGACACAAGGTAGTGGAATCAAGTATAGGGATGAAAATGGGGTGAACATAGATGCAAACCCCCCAAAAATCACATTTTCCCTCAAGAACATCTTGCTGTCCAGTAGCATTGTTCTGAGAACTCAGTCCATTTCCCTATTTTTTGGACCCAGTAAAACTTGGAATTGGGTGTTGACTACAAAATACTTTTTGTAGCCAACATCCAGATATTTCCAGACATATTTTTACTTTATTTTTTGCGTGAGTAAAACTCCATTTTTCAAATTTTCTTTTAAAGGTCAGTTCATCAGTCTCTGGAAATCCAGATTTCAGATCTGAGATTTCCAGAAGGTTTTGACCCCTCAAATCATCTCCAAGATGAAAAGTTATTTTACAGAAACCTTTTTTAAGGTGTTTTGAACATTCTTCATTCCCGGACTTTTCCCAGATTCTGGAGTTTTCAAGCCCTAAAGTCCATTTCAAAGTCAAGGGTCAACTGCCTTTTTCATTCTGGTAGAAATGGTTTTCAACTTCCAAAAATCTTTTGAGTTCCAAATCTCAACCCAAAAATCATCCAAAAAATCATGGGATCAGTTTAAAGCCTTAAAAAGAGTTCCCAATTTTTACTTACCTCAGTTTCAACTTATTTTGGCCAAAACACATACACACACACACACACACACAACAAAGGATTTTGAATGTTTGGAAGACTCGTTTTTACGAGGCGTTTCGGGTGCACACTAACGTCCTTCCCGGCACGTAACGTGACCTCCGAACCTAAATCTCTGATCTCGGGCTTTTTTCAAAGTTTTGGCCCTCAAAATTAAAATGGCGTGGCGACTCCGTTTGATTTTCAAAAAAAAATCGGGTACATCACAGCTTACCGGTTGGCGTTACCCCCGTCTTTCTCTTTGCTTCACGATGTGTTTCACGTTTCTATGTTAAGGAAGTATTGTCATGACCCCTCCCATGTTTTGAGTTCTCCCCCCGATGATGTCCAAGCGGACATGTCGTATGTTGAAGAGCCATTAAGAGTCCTAAAATTCCAAGTTAAGGAGTTGAGAACTAAGAGTATCCCTATAGTGAAGGTCCTTTGGAAGAATCATATTGTCGAGGAAGCAACGTGGGAGCTAGAGTCGGAGATGAGGGCGAAATACCCTTGGTTGTTTGAGAATTCAAGTAAGTCTTTAAAATTCGGGTCGAATTTTCTTTAAGGGGGAGTGAGTGTGACGACCCCAACCCTAGGCATTAATTTTAAATATTATATTATATGCTTTTAATATTTATGTTAGCTCTATGTGTTCAATTATGTCTTTAAATTCTTAATTTAAGATAAATTGGGTGAGAAGTAAATTTAGAATCATTTAGGAATTTATTAGATATTAAATAAGAACCTTGGAGAATGATAAAAATAGAAAATAGATAAATATATGAGGAGGTTAAAATGGGTAGAATAAATAATTAGGGGGAAAGGTTATATTAATTTGGGTGAAAGCCTCAAAATTCTAGATATTCATGGGGGGCCAAAGTATCAAACCCTCCCTACTCTTGCCATGTGTCATCCTCCCTCCCCTTCTCTTACTTCCTCCTCCCTTCTCCATACTTCCTCATACTTTCTCCTAGCAAAGACTTAGAAACCTCCATGGAAGCTCTCAACCTCCTTTCTTGAAGCTTAGCAATTCTCCACCATTCTCAAGTTCAAGTGTGTTTTTGAAGTTGGATCATCTAGGAGAATCCATCAAGTTAGAAAGATCAACCTTCCATTATAAAACCCTAAGGTGAGTTGTTATGATTTCCTTCTTCTACTTGTTCATAAGTTCTTTAAATGTTATTCTTGTCCATATGATGTTGATTTCAAGCCTTGAAAACTTTAATGGAAGTTGGATGATTTAAAAATGAGATTGGTTGAAGTTAGGGTTCAAGGAAGATCATCTAAAGGGTTTGAAATGGGTGGAAATTTGTAGTGATAAATAATCTAGGGCTACTTTGTTTTGGGTTTACATATTTTATGTGAGACTTGGTAAAGCTAAGGTACCCCTTTGGTGTTCATGTAACAAGCATTGTTAGAAGGAAGAGAGAACTAGGTATAAAAGGGTAAAAATCTGAGAATGGGCTGGAAGGAGGCTTGGGCGGTCGCCCATGGGGGGTTTGAGCGGCCGCCCATCACGCCAGAAACTCATGCTTGCCTTGGAAATTCTCTTGGGCGGTCGCCCAAGATGTGTGGGCGGTCGCCCATAGTGGCAGAAACTTGTATCCTCTTTGAAAACCCACTTGGGCGGTCGCCCAAGTGGTATGGGCGGTCGCCCATGACCCCTGAACCAACTTTGAAATTTGAACTAGAATCGTTTAGCAAAGTTTGTTTGACCACTTATAAATTGTGACTCCCACTTGGTAAATCGAGCTTGAACCTTCATAGAGGCCTTGTATCTTTGCACATGGAATATGTAGGGCGGGTTAATGATACTTCGTTTCCTTACTTGATATTATATACATTGTTGATATTGTTTAGTGTATTCATAAATTGTTGCACTTTGATGTTGATTGGGCATGAGTATATATTACCATGTGGCTATTGTTTATCCCTTATGTGGATTTTATTTCAAGTAACTATTATGTGCTTGATAATTTGTTAATCAGCTGATATTGGGGGTATAACATAATACGATCAATTATGGAAGTGTGACCTAATGTGATCGGATTATGTTATATCTGTGACCGTCCCCTCCTGTGGCCACAGGTCGGGGTTATAGCATCTGTATTGAGCCAAAAGCCTTACAGAGTTGCTACTATCTTATTTGGTTCCCTGAAAAATGGGTCTTATAAGATGTGAGTATTGCTTAAGCAGCTCACTTAAGATTGGAGTATTATTATACCCAATGTTGTACGACTATTGTTCAGACGGAAAAAGGTAAACCAAAGGTAACGTAAGGTGTTTACAGCTTTTCCAATGTGTTATGTGTTGCATCTATTTGGCATATTGTTGCATTCATAATAGCTTGCTGAGATTTATTCTCACCCCTCTCCCTTTAATGTTTTAGATCCCGAGACAGGCGGACCGGCCAAGTAAGGACGGAAAGGAGTTTGGAAGTGAACTTTTGGGTTTTGTCGGGGTATGTTTAGGTTGGCGTATAAAATGTATTTTGGTATAATTCCTTATGGGGTTTGTAATTATAAACTTTCATTTCTACGTCATAACCATAATCTTTTGTAACTAAACAGTTGTTCGCTTTCAAAGTTAGTCAACTCCTCCTCCAATGTGGAGTGGAGTCGAGTTCTTTTGAAATGTTATGTTATTGATGTTTATATTTGAAAGTCAAAGCAAAGTTTTAAAAGTTTAGTGTTTTTGGGTTAGTTTGAGGACGCTCCAACTCGGGACACGTGTAGGTTCCGGGTCGGGGTCCTCACACGGTATGTTGGGGAGGACACAAAGTTGATCAACGTGGTGTGGAAGTCCAAGGGCCCTAACAGAGAGCGGTTTCAGACCAAGAACAGTCGATGCAAGAAACAAGGTGTGTCCAAGTTTCAAGGGGAGGCATTGCGAGGAATGTGGGTCTGGATGGAGAAGGCGAAGTTAGACTTGCGGGGAGAAATCAAGGTAGAAGCTGATTTGGGAAGGCAAGAATCATCTAACACGGAGAGGTTGAAACGTCGCTTGGTTTCAACTCGCCTTATTACTTGAGGAGAGGTAGTGTCAAGCCAATATGGAGGGGGAAATGTGTTCGAAGGTCTTTACTCCGTGGTGGGAGTTGATGGGTGATTTTATGTTTGTTGGTTTAGTCTCCGGTGGGAGATTGTTGGGTTTGGATCCTAAACTACAAGGAAGAGGAGCCTAAGTCGGAGGAGTCGGTGAATCAAGAAGGAAAAATCTCGGAGGTGCTTCTGTCGAGGAGAGCGGCCGCGCAGTGGAGAGCGACCGCGCCGGAGTTCTTTCGTGGGTGCCAAAATCTTCGCTGTCAGGGGCGCCGCGGCCTTGAGGCGGCCGCGCTCGGTCCTGGATCTCTAGCAGATTTTTATTTTTGTTTCCTATTTTGATTAGATCTCTTCTTAAACTGAGTTAGGGCTTCCTTGTATAACTATATAAGCATAATTTCGGCCTAGAACACATTGTAGCAACATATTAGAAGGTGTCTAATAACATATTGGCTTGGCAATTGCCCCCGGACGTAGTTCACGAGTTAGTGAATGAACCGGGTAAACAACTCTTGTGTTCTTGTGTGTGATTGTTTCTTTCTTGTACGTGTGGGTGTGTTGATTTCTTTGTTTTGATTGCAACGGGGGAGCACCAATTTCACAACATCGTCCTCGAATGAAACGCCGGATTTCTAGCCAAGTGAATTGCACTCTGACTGTCACTGTAGAGAACGTTACCACTTCGCGTCTTCCCAAGTTCACCCAAGAAGTTCTGCAGCCATACCATCTCTTTACTTGCCTCTGTCACTGCCACATATTCTGCTTCTGCAGTCGACTGCGCCACGATTGTAATAACCCGAATATTATTGCATTTATTTGGTAATTTTTTTTTTCTTTTTCTAAATTTGTTATTGGGTTATTTGATTAATTGGGTTATCTTTTTATAAATGGACTAAGTTAAGTGGGTTAGTTTATTAAAATTGGGTTAGATGAGTTAAATCAAGTTGGACTAGGTTAAGTGGGCTTGATTAATTTAATTTGGATTATCTTTATTTAATTGGGCTAGGTTATCTTTTGGGCTTAGATATTAGAGACCCAAATATATATACATCTTTTAACAACCTTAGCAGCCTTAGTTGTTCTTCACGTAAATAAGAATTAGAGAGAGAAGCAGTGTTGTGAGAGAGGAGGCGGCAGCTTGGGAGAATTAGAGAGAGAGAAGCCGAGACCGTAAAGAGGAAAACGGCGGCGGCTGCTATTGATAAAACCCATTGAGGTGAGTGTTTTTCTTTGATGATTTAATTGTCAAAAAAATCAGTAATGTTATGTTAGGGCAACTCCAATGGTGGTTCTAGTCCTAAGGGTCCTAAAACCAAATTTTGATACCTATGGAGACTTTTTGCATGGTCCTAAAAAATCATCTCCAACAATGGGTATCAAAAATTAGGTACCAAATTAGTTTTTTTCAATTTAATAACTTTATTAATATTTTTAATATGATAAATAATTTTGAAATATAATAATTATTTTAATTAGTTATTTTTTATCAAAAAATAAAATTTTATAAATAATTTCGAAATATAATAATTATTTTAATTAATTATTTTTTTATAAAATTTAAAATTTTATAAATAATTATATAAAAATTTAAATAAATTTAAATCAAAAATCAAAATTTTTATGTATAATTAAATAAATTTAAAAAGAAGCAGAACAAATGTAGAAAGAAAATGAAAGAAGGGTGTATGGAAAAAAATGAAGTAGCAAAGTCCTAAGCAAAGTCCTAAATATGGTACTTTGCTAAGGACTTTATCAAATTTTGATACCTCTAATTTTTGCCATTGGAGATGCAAAGACCTTTGTGAGGGTATCAAAAATAGATTTTAGGACCATTGTTGAAGTTGCCCTTATGGTGTAAGAGCAAGTATTATTATTTTATTAGTATTTCAAGGGCAACTTTGAAAAGAGAGAAGTCATGATTAATGTAAAGAAATGATGGAATCCAAATGAAATTATGTGGGCCATGAGGAAGTCAACGAAGAAGAGAGAGAGAAAAAAATGACGTGTGTGTTAGTATGTGTGTGCGTGTACTGTAGTGTGTAGAGTGTGTTTGTGTGTATAGTTAATTGCTGTGAATAGTGCTTTAGTGTGTGTCTTTTTAATGCTGAGAAAGGTGAAATTAATGTGTGTAAATTTGTTTTTGATTAAAGTAAAGGGAATAAAAATTTTAGAAACCTAAGGATAGTTTGGGTAAGCCCTAGAGGTGTTTTGGTATTTATGTGAAGGATATTTTGGGAAACTCTAGAAGTTGAAAGCAACTTGAGACGGAGTCAAATAGAATTAACTCATAACTTAGTGAAGTAAAATAAAGTTAAGTTGAGACAAAGTATTAAGTAGTTAATCCGTACTTAACGGATATTATTTATTTGTGTAGATTCGATCGGAGTTAGCAATTGTTCGAGTACAAACAATCGAGGTAAGGGATTATACATCTTTAAGTTAATTGATTTCCGTTCCGTTTCATTGTTTAGGTTTCCGCATATTTCTTGGCGATGTACGTTTCTTTGATACGTAAAAGCTGACCTCGCGTCAGTATTTGTTTTGACTCCCTCGTTTACCGTTCTTTGCTAATCTTTTGTTATTCGTTTGCTATATCGTCCTTTTGGTTTCGTAAATGCAGAATTTTATTGTTATTGTTAAAGTACGTATTCTGTATAAAAATGAGTTTTGATATGATGTGATTTTTGTTCCATTAATGATCACTAAGTTAGACAACCTGCTTCGGCGGGGTATATTTGATATTTTGGCCTTCGGGCAAACTTAGTTCACCGCTTCAATGTAGTAGTGGTGGGTGTTCCAGAAACACTGTTTAGGACTCTGCGGAGTCAACCTTTGTGCCCTTTGTGGGATTTCGAACCCTTTGTGGGTATTAGTTCTCTTTGTGTGCTTTTGTTCCCTTTATGAGATTTTGGTTTGATAAGGTCAGTGGACCACTTACGTGATCATGATGTCTGTGAATGATTTGATTATCTACAGCTGGTATGGAACAGTTGTAGATAACTAGATCATTAGAGTCAACTTTGTTCAGCTTATCAGTCCTTTGAAATTCCTAAAAATCTGTGAGTTGTTTAGTTAGTTAAAGCTGGTATGGGACAGTTTTAAATAAGTAAACCATTCGAGTCAATTTGAATCGATTTCGTCATCATTTGGAACTCCAAAATATTTGTCAACTCAGTTTGTGAACCGTTGAGATTTTGAAAGACATGTGATTTGAGAATTTGTTAAATAATGATTTCGAATTTGTACTTCGTTATGTCTTCGATTGTTATTTGAAATTTGATATTCCTTCAGGTCAACTCCTTCTTAGTAACCGGAGGGGTTGTATATGAACTTACTGAGCATTGTTCGCTCACCCTTTCATACTCTTTTTCTTCCAGATTTCATATAGGAAGAATGTGGAACGGTTCGAAAGCACTTCATAAGGAGTTCAAGGATCATTTTAGACTTTTTAGTTAGTTATTGCAGTTATTTGAGAGTTGGTAAGACTTTAAAGATTTTGTTGAGCTAGTGGATTGTACTAGCCGTTGAAATTCTTACTGTTATCAGCATTTAAGTTTTTTTTTTTCAAATTGTGGTTAGTGTTTGAATTATGGTTTTAGTAGCCGTTGGAGGTTATTTTGTTATCCATTAAGTATTATTATTGTTGTGAAAATTTGGGGTCGTTACAACGATCTTCTGCAATTTAGAAGCCCAGGAGATTGCCGTACCACCCAATGTGAACACATAACCCGTAGTACTTCTCCTCTTATCAAGATCACTTGATGCTAAGTCCGCATCAACATAACCCGCTAACACCACCTCCTTGCTTGAGAAACACAGAGCCTTACCAGCAGTACCCTTCAAGTAACGCAAGATCCATTTAACCGCTTTCCAATGTTGCTTTCCTGGATTGCCCATAAACCGGCTGACTACTCCCACCGCATGTGCAATGTCCGGCCTTGTACACACCATTACATACATGAGAATCCCCACTGCTGAAGCATATGGAGTTCTCTCCATCTTGTCACGCTCCTCCTTGCCCATAGGTGAGTCCTTCTCGGATAGCTTGAAGTGCAAACCCAATGGCGTCCCTATTGGCTTCGCCTCTTCCATACAAAACCTTGCCAAGACTTTCTCAACGTATTCTGCTTGTGAAAGAACCAACTTGCCCGACTCCCTATCCCGATCAATCCGCATGCCCAAGATTTTTCTGGCCTCCCCCAAATCCTTCATCTCGAACCGTTCTGACAACTGAGTCTTCAATCTGTTCACCTCTCTACTGCTAGAGTCCGCTATTAGCATGTCATCCACATATAACAGCAAGATGATATACCCATTGTCCGTGTTCTTGAAGTAGCAACAATGATCCGCCTCACATCTGATAAAATCAATGTCGTGCATGAACCCATCAAACTTTCTGTACCACTGCCTAGGAGCTTCTTTAAGGCCATACAAGCTCTTAGTCAACCTGCAAACTAGCTCCTCGCTACCCTTAGACAAGAAATCCTCTGTCTGTACCATGTAAATTTCTTCCTCCAAGTCCCCATGAAGAAAGACTGTCTTCACATCCATCTGTTCAAGCAACAAGTTATCCGCCACTACTATCCCCAGAACCATTCTGATATTGGTCATCTTCACAACCGGAGTGAATACCTAGGTGTAGTCAATACTGTACTTTTGCTGAAACCCTTTTACAACCAGTCTTGCCTTGTAACGCTTGCTACCGTCTGCTTCCTCATTGATCCTATAAACCCACTTGTTATGTAGTGCCTTCTTCCCCTTAGGTAGTTTAGTCAACTCCCAAGTTTTGTTGGCCTTCAATGAGTCCATCTCATCATCCATCGCAGCTTTCCACTTGTTACAAAGTGCACTACGAACAGCCTCCGCATAACATTTCGGTTCCCCATTATCTGTCAACAACAAATAATAATTGGATGGAGTATACCTGTCAGGCGATCCACGCAACCTGCTGGATCTACGCAGCGGAATATCCGGTTCCGGAGTACATGGTTCATCTTCAGTGACCTCCTGACCATGGTCATCATGAACCGTTCTGCTCCCACCCGAGTTTGGAATATCCACCTCTACAATTTCTGCTTCCGAACTAGTGTCATCAGATGCCCCCTTTCTGTCCTTGTACAATACCTGTTCATTGAATACCACATCTCGACTACGAATAACCTTATGGTTTTGGTCATCCCAAAACTTATACCCGAAGTCATCCCCGCCATACCCAATAAATGTACACTTAACAGATTTTGCATCTAATTTAGTTATCTCAGCAGAATCAACATGAACATAAGAAACGCAGCCAAATATGCGAAGAAAGGACAGATTTACCTGCTTGCCACTCCAAGCTTCCTCTGGAATTCCATTCCCCAATGGTACCGATGGTCCCCGATTGATCAAGAAAGCCGCCGTGTCAACTGCATATGCCCAAAACGTCTTCGGAAGTCCACACTTCAATCTCATACTTCTAGCCCGCTCATTCAATGTTCTGTTCATCCTCTCTGCTACCCCGTTGAGTTGTGGTGTCCGCTTTGGAGTCTTCTCCATACGAATGCCATTCGCAGCACAATATTCCCTAAACTCCCCGAGCTCATACTCCCCACCATTGTCTGATCTCAAGCACTTAAGCTTAAGTCCTGTCTGATTCTCCACCAAGGCCCTCCACTTCTTGAACACCTCGAAAGCCTCATCTTTCCCCTTCAAGAAATAGACTCAAACCTTCCTTGTAGAATCATCAATGAAGGTCATGTAATATGACGCACCACCCAGAGACGTTACCGGAGATGGCCCCCACAAATCCGTGTGAACCAATTCTAATTTTGCTTCCCTCAAACCCCTACCTGTCCTCGAGAAGTTATTTCTCCCCTGTTTGCCAAACATACAATCTTCGCAGATCCCCACGTTGACTGTCTTCAAACCCGGTAGTAGTCCCTTTGAACAAAGCACCTTCATCCCCGTCTCACTCATGTGACCCAATCGACAGTGCCACAAATCCGTATCACCCTTTGGCCGCCGCCACCGCGATACTATCCTTGGTGTTATTCGCCAAATACAAAGTCCCCTCCTTATTACCCCGAGCGATCTCACAATCCTCCTTGGTAATAACCCAGTTTCTGCAGCCGAATGTTACCTTGTAACCTTCTTCGTCCAACTGCCCAACTGATAGTAGGTTCTTTTTCAAACCCGGAATGTGTCTGACCCCGTTCAGATGTAAGACCTTCCCGTCCGATGCTCCTATTCTGACATCCCCCTTCCCCTTGATTTCCAAAGGCTCGCCATCCGCCAGATAGACCTTCCCGAAATCACCGGAAGTGTAGTTCTCCATCTCTTCTTTATGCCCGCAAGAGTGGAATGATGCCCCCGAATCCAGCACCCATGATTCTAGTGCACTACTAACACTCAGAACCAGTACATCATCACCTTCGACTGTCACAATCACCGAATTGCCCTTACGATTGGGACAATCCCTCTTGTAGTGTCCCAACTCCTTACAATAATAGCACTGAACAGATTCCTTTGCAACCTTTGGTTTGTCTTTGGTCTCCCCGGTCTTTCCCTTACCACTCACCACGTTCTCCCTAGATTCGGTTCTCCCTTGTTTGCTAGTACCCGGCTTCCCCTTGCTAGTAGTAGCTAAAGCCGATCCCGAAGCACTCGATGTCCCCAACTTCTTCATGCGATTTTCTTCGGCCAAAAGAAAGTCTTTAACATCATCATACTTCAATTTCTTCTTACCTGCTGAAGCATTGATCGCTGTCACCGTTCCGCTCCAACTTGCTGGTAAAGAAGCTAGCAACAAACACGCATGAACCTCATCATCGAACTTGATCTCCACCGCTTTCAATGAGTCTATAACATCCATAAACTCATCGATGTGTTTAGCCAAGGATCCTCCCTCTTGCATCTTGAGACTACCCATCTTGCGTATCAAATCAACCTTATTTGCAGCAGATGGAGTTTCAAATCTCTCAGTAAGATAATCCAATAGCTCCTTGGTGGTTGTCGCCTTCTTAGTAGTCTTTGCAATCCACTTTGACAAAGTAGATCTGACCACCCCTAGGGCTTTTTGATCCATGAGTTCCCATTCTTCCTGGTCTTCTTCTTCCGGTTTGACACCCTTCAGAGGCTTATAGAGATCCTTGTTGTACAAGAGATCCTCAATCTGCATCCTCCAATATCCGTAGTCAGACCCATCGAATTTCTCAACCGCCTGTTTGTCCTTGCCCATTCTTGATTGCTTGGAACAACTCCCATGATCTTGGAACCAAGAGCTCTGATACCAGTTGTTGTGAATATGACCCTCCACTACCCAAACAAATCACAAGAATAATTATCGCACACAAACCAAGCACAAGAAATCAAAAGCACAGAAAAGACACAAGAAATTATTAACCCAGTTCACCAATTTGATTGGCTACGTCTGGGGGCATTACCAAGCCAGGATCTTGCACTATAATATGTAAATTTATGTTACAATGAGAAAGGGGGCGAAACTTTACTTATATATGACCTAGGGAACAAACCAAACCCTAAACAAACAAGGAATTCCGGACTGCTGAAACGGGCCGAGCGCGGCCGCCCTCCGAAGAAGCGCGGTCGCGCTACCATCCAGAAACTCCAACGCCTTTGTAAAATCCTCCAGCGCGGTCGCCCTCATGCCAAGCGCGGTCGCCCTCAAAGAATTTCACCGAGCCACAAGTTTCTGTTCAAGAGCGCGATCGCGCACACCACCTGCGCGGCCGCTCTTGTCTCCAGCAACCACTGACGAATTTCTTCCCCCTTGCTTCGATGTCTAACCCGATTGATCTTCTATCCTAACACCTTACTGGTTGTTGAGTTTTTGAGGTTTCGGTATGATTATATTTTAACCAAAAGATTATGAAAGAAATAAACATGAAACTTTTCGGATGTAATTGACGCTGTAAGATAACTTTCAACTATTTTTTCTTTTTTCCTTTCAATATACTTCCTCCGTCCCATTAATAACTTCACTTTTTGCCATTTTGGATGTTCCATTGAAAGCTTCACCTTTTTTTTTTGGCAAAGAATCTTTACTATTCCCTCCACTCATTCTCTCTCCTACATTATTTTAATACTCACAACACCATTATAATTTATTATTCCCTCCAATCATTCTCTCTCCTATTTTCAAATTACACTCACAACATTTTTTCTTTCCACCCATTTTCTTAATTTGCGTGTCGAAGCCAAAATGGTGAAGTAAATAAGGGGACGGAGGGAGTATTGTCTTTTGCTAATTATGATTATATTTTTAATCAACTTATTATCAAAAGTTTCTATTGATAAATTTTCCAATAATGCATCAATTACAACTTTTATTTTTTTATTATGACAAGTAATTTTCATAAATAGATGGTTAAAAGTTCATTTATGTTGAATTGTTGAAGCAATAAAATCAAAGAACTTCTTATCTTTTCGAGATGAAAGCCAATTAATGTGACTTGACAAGTCACATTATAGGCTGCTCCAGGCTTGTATTGATCTTCCATAACTCCGTTTTCACGGTTTAGGCTGCTCCCATTTCGCTTGCCTAGGAGTACGTTAACTTCATTTTCACGATTTAGCCTGCTCCCATTTCGCTTGCCTAGGATTACGTTTGCAAGAATGAAACTGAGAGAGTATAATACAAGATTCTAGTCTCCAATGGAAAATTAATTTAAAGAAAAAATACACATCGTACATTTAATCACCGCTGAACTACTATCAGTTTGTAATAAAGTTCTATAATAAATTTGTATTATCTTTTTCCATTCAAAAAAAAATATTATAGTATTTTTTTAATGGAATATTATATTTTTTATAAATAAGTAATTTTAATAAAATTTTACCAGCAAATAATGTACAAATTTATCGAATACATTCCTTCAACTCAAATGCATAACTAACATTTATTATCATACCAAAGAAAGATTGAATATTGCATATCCATTTGATTTATAAATTTACTAGAATAAGCCCGTGTTCGAGTACACGTTGTTTTTTTTTTTTTTTAATTAAGCCCGTGTCCGAGGACACGTTTTTTTTTTAATTAAATTTTTTTTAAATGGCAAAATGGGAAAGGGACAAAATAGTGAAGGTAAAATGGAAATTTCGATCATTAGAACTATTCATTCAACTGTTCCCCCATTCCCTTATTTATACTATAGATTCTATTTCAATATCCAACTTAAATTTGAAGCAAATGACTTTACATATGTTTAATTAAGCGTCCTTCCTCAACCACCCTAAAATATAAACCGAAATGCTTTTGTTAAATATGAATCGGCAATGTTACGGGCACAAAAAAAGCTAATAAAATTTTGAGCACAAAGTGAATTGACACTGTTTAATTGGATATTTAATTAATGAGCACCGGACCTACAAGTGCTATATCCTATCAAACAGTGTCAACTTATTTTGTATTCAAAATTTTGTGAGTTTTTTTTTTTACTTTAGTATTAATTATTCATATGGATTAGGCTTGTATTAATTGTTTTAACACAAATTCTGGGGAGAAACGCGTTTCTCCGTCGCTTATGGAGAAACGGGGCTTGTTATGTCGTGCGACATACCTAGCCACAAAAACTGGATATCACTTCATCAGCTTCTGGATATCCAGAAGCTTTGGAAAGGATATCCAGAAGCTTTGAAAAGTATATCCAGAAACCAAATATTTTTTCTGGATATCCTTTACAAAGCTTCTGGATATCCATATTCAATGTTCTGGATATCCAGAAGCTTTGTAAAGGATATCCAGAAAAAATACTTGGTTTCTGGATATCCTTTACAAAGCTTCTGGATATCCATTTCAAAGCTTCTGGATATCCAGAAGCTTTGTAAAGGATATCCAGAAACTGGCTACTTACGTCGCGCGACATAATAAGTCCCGTTTCTCCATACGCGACGGAGAAACACGTTTCTCCCCGGACGCACTCTTGTTTTAATTCTAAAGTGATTGTCTTATTAGAGCATCTTTTTAAATGTCTATTTATTGCATTTATGGTGACATAAAACATAGTGAACGTATATGTCAAAGAGGGAATGTTTAGTGATACACTCAATAAAGTTTCCATATTAGTAGTTCACAAATAATATAGGAGGATTTTCTCATAAACCATTTTCCATTATTCTTGAAGTGTATTTTATGATGATACAAGTTAGGAGTGAGGATTTCGATTTCATCATTTCGTATACCTCTCGTAGTAATAATTAAGTGTGAATAATATTGAACGATAACCACTCAAGTTAACTCAATCGTCGTTGCTCGTTTTATCGGGAGAAAGAAATTTGAGAGCCGCGTGATCATAGAGCTTGGGGGTCATTGCTCGTTTTATCGGGAGAAAGAAATTTGAGAGCCGCGTGATCGTAGAGCTTGGGGTCAGAGACATCCAACTGGTTAGATTTTATTTATTTATTTATTTATTTTATGTTATATTATTTTTAGTTGAGTTATTTTGCTCTTAGAAAGCTTGATTAATTTCTAAAACCATAATTTGCTGACGCTGTTAACACTTCAAATAAATTTAGGTTTCATTAGAATTTTGCTTTGATTGCTTGTCAATTCTTGGTTCAAGGGAATATTTGACATAAATTTGAGTGATTATAGTATTATTGAACCAATTGGTAGGAGAGGTTTAAGATTTTCATGACTCACTATGAAAAGGTTTCATTCATATAAACCAAATTACTCAACCTTATGGGATCAAAATACTCTTTTCATCTCATTTGAATTAAGACATTTTGTCATTTTGTTTTGTGTGTCAGTGTGTCACATTTGAAATATGAAAAAACAACTTTCCACTCATTATTGTAATGACCCGAACCTAAAGCCCGACCCGCTATGTAGGCATGATCTCCAAAAATTCAATGAATGATTCTGATATTTAGTAATAGTGTGTATGCGTCTTTTGTATATTTCACCAAATTCTCACATATCTCCGATGTTGATGGGGATATCACAATCTCCCCCACTCAAACTTTGACCGTCTTTGGCAAGCTTAATCAATACACATATCATACCCGCGGGGTAGCTCGCAAGCTTTAATGCCTGGGTTCCACTCTGATACCATTTGTAACAACCCAAGCCCAAAGTCCGACCCGCTATGTAGACACCACACATTACCCACTAATCACCTACTCAATTGGGTTAACCACATTTTATCATGCACCTTCAAAAGTCCAATGAATGATTTGATATTTATTATTAGTGTATGGGTTTTATGTATATCTCATCAAAGTCTCACATATTTTCAATTTAGGATGGGGATGTCACAATTACTCTCTACCTCACTTTCTCCTTCCTATCATACTTTTCCTACTAGAGTAGGTCTCCGGAGAAACGCGTTTCTCCATAAGTTATGGAGAAACGTGTTTTTCCAAAAAAAAAAATTAAATTTTTTTTTTTTTTGCATTCATTAAAAAAATTTCTGGATATCAGTCTCAAAGGTTCTGGATATCCAGAACCCTTTGATCATGATATCCAGAAGTTATGTTAGAATGGGACCAACACATACCAACTTTCTGGTCATGGCCTTCACTTTTTTCTGGATATACTTTTCACTGTTTTCTGGATATACTTTTCACCGATTTCTGGATATAGATTTGGCCAAGGTCATGGTCAATACAAAATTTCTGGATATCCTTTCTCTTAATTTCTGGATATACTTTTTAGTGATTTCTGGATATATATACTTATTCAAGGCCAAAGGCCAAGGTCATGGGCCAAGGCCAAGGCCAAGGGCCAAGACCAAGGTCATGAGTAATACAAATTTTCTGGATATCAACTTAAAAAGATTCTGGATATCACTTTCAAAGAGTTTTGGATATCCAGAACATTTAATATTGATATCCAGAAGCCTTTCAAAAGGTTCTGGATATCTAATACAAAAATTTCTGAATATCCTTTCAAAAGGTTCTGGATATCCAGAAACTTTCAAAATGAATAATCAGAAATGACGGGAACGATGAAAAAAACCCGTTTCTCCCTAGATTTTGACTTCCTACTAACAACACTTTATTAATATTTTTCCTTAATTTTCATATTAATATTAAAATAATTATTTCAAATGAGACGGAGAAAGTATTACTTTATCCTTCCAAATTACTAAAATTGAAAAAAATTTGGAGTCGCATTCGGCCTAGATTAGAAGTTGATTGAGATGAGTACAATCATGTTTTGGTATTTTAGGATACAAATTAGAAGCTAGTTGCACTCAACTCAAGTTTAATAGATAACCCAAATTAGGCATGTTAAGTGAGTCGCGCGCTGATGGCTAAGCTCGATTCAGTAACTTGAATGTAATATCGAATCATTGAAAAATTACCGAATCATTGAAAAATTACCGCTGGTCCTTCATTTCAAGTGAAAAGATCAAATTAGACAAGTATTTTGAAATTTAACCGACTAGTCCGGCATCGTAATCAAAATTTCACCTAGTCCTTCGCTACCCAACATACACACACACACACACACACACACTCTCTCTCTCTCTCTCTCTCTAATTTCTCTCTACTTTGTGTCTCTCTCTTCTTCATCTCCGGCGATCTCTCGCCTCCCATCGCCGGCGACCACTCCGGTATAAGCCCATTCATAACGATTTGACCAGATCTGCTCTTTCTACACCTCCGATCTGCTCTTTCTACAATGATTGGGTCATATCTGCTCTTTCTATAACGATTTGGCCATATCTGCTCTTTCTACACCTCCTTCATCTCCGACGATCTTTAATTTTGTTGATTTTCTTTCAATTTTTTTCTCACCTCCTGATCTCACTCTTAATCGCGATCCAGAAGATCATCCTCCCGCCGATGACGACAAGCTGAAGCAAATTCTCTCTCTTGAGTTTCAAAATCTGGCCGTGAAAGATGCCGAAGGATCGGCATCACTGTCAGCTAAGCCAAGTATATGCATAGATTTTCTGATGGAACTTATGTATGGTAGGAGACCTTGTTTGAAGTTTTGGATTTTTTTTTATTTCCATGTTGAATTTGTTGGGAAAACGTTCTGCATTCTGCCAGGCGGATATTTCTTTATGCAATTCCATCCTCTTCAAACTGTTGGCTAGATTCTTAATTTGATCCTGCTTTCTTATTATAACATGTCATCTCATTTTATCTTTGAGAATTCTTTACACCTTAAAATAGTAGCTACTGTGCTTTACAAAAGTACCTAACACTATGCATAAGCATTAGTCAACCTACCATAAAAACATTGCAGATTCTTATCACATGTAAGAGAATATAATTTTGTATCTTTCTGTTTAGTTTTTAATATTTTTTGGATGATTTTGATTTAGTTCTTTATGCTTTATAATTGCCACTTTTGTTTTCTGACCAGATGCAAAGAAACATAGACGTTGTAGTTGCAGTAGGAACGTTTAAAAGGGCAATATAAAGTTTATAGTCTTGGTTGCAAGGATATATGTCATAAAGGTTAAATGCAAATCGCAACTCCTCACGGGGCTCATCACAACAGTGAACTTAACAAAAAACAGCAGTGAACTTAAGTAAAAACAACTGTGAACATAACAAATATGTCAAATAATTTCATAAAATTGCAAAAATAGAGTCATAAAAGACTAAAACAACTGTGAACTTAACAAAAAACAACAGTGAACTTAACAAATATGTCAAATAATCTCATAAAATTGCAAAAATAAAGACTATAAAATTCTAAAAACAACTGTGAACTTAACTAAAACAACTGTGAACTTAATTAAAAACAACTGTGAACTTAACAAATATGTCAAATAATCTCATAAAATTGCAAAAATAGAGGCCATAAAGGACTAAAACAACTGTGAACTTAACAAAAAACAACAGTTAACGTAAGTAAAAATAACTGTGAACATAACAAATATGTCAAACAATCTCATAAAATTGCAAAAATAGAGGCCATAAAGACTAAAACAATTGTGAACTTAACAAAAAGCAACAGTGAACTTAACAAATAGGTCAAATAATCTCATAAAAAAAAAAATAAAGGCTATAAAATACTACAAACAACTGTGAACTTAACTAAAATATCTGTGAACTTAACAAAAAACAACATTGAACTTAACAAATAGGTCAAATAATCTCATAAAATTGCAAAATAAAGGCTATAAAAGACTAAAAATAACTGTGAACTTAACTAAAAAAATCTGTAAATTAAGTAAATGATAGTCATTTTCATGCAGAAATTATGAATTTAGCTAAAACAACTGTGAACTTCTCTTAATTGTTATTGAAACAAATGTAAAAAAATAACTGTGAACTTATCAAAATAACTGTGAACTTGTAACAACTGTGAACTTAATTAGAACAACTGTAAACTTAACAAATATATCAAATTTGCTCCAAATTATATGTTGATGCTGATAGTTTGATTCGTTTTGACGATACGAATAATATAATGGTCTCGGATTTTTTTTGAGTTCTAGATCTTAAGATATTTCATATTAAAGTTTTGGAAGAAGAAAAAAAATGAAAAAGAAGGGGAAGAGAGGGACAGCGACGACTGTCCCTTTGACATAAAGTGCAGGTGGCATTAATAATAACGCGGGTGGGCTTATAACCGACAGACCTGGTGGTAAATTCATGAAATGTGTGTCCTTGGTGATAGTTTTCATTAGGATGAGGGACTATTTGATAATTGTCCCTTGATTCTTTCATCTTGATACGTTGTAGAAAACGGGCTGGGCCGGCTTAAAGGCGAGGGGTAGGATAGGCAATCGTCCAGGGTCTTATGATGGTAAAATGCCATATATTATTCAACTTCTATAGGTGTATTCAGAATGCAGAAATTGAAGAAATGGGGAGGGGGCAAGAAAAAAACTTGTTGTTTCTTCATATACAATAGTACAACTTTAGATATAAATATAATTAATTATCTAGTATAATAGTGACAATAATACATCAGTTGATATAATCACATGTATAATATAATTACAAGCAACAAAAGATTCAACATATATAGTTGTTCAACATGTAAAATTACATTGACAAATTAAAAATTATAATTATAAAACATTTTAGTTCAACATATACTTCCTTATTTTCCACTAAAAGTTATACTCTTTATCTACTCAGGTGTCTCATTAAAAATTACACTTTTCTAAAATGAAAATATTTTATTTTTTTATTCAACGGGACACACTTACATACTAACAACAATTATTCACTTTCACTTAATCCTCATGTCCAAAACAAAAGTTTAATTCATGTATCTAATACAAAGTGTATTTTTTTAGTGAACGGAAGTGTTACAATATTATCACACTAAGTGATAATATTGAGTGTATATATTTTGTAATTATCATTCTCTCATATGTATCATAATAGTTATTGTAATTGGATGATTTAAAGTGATTACTATAGATAGGACCGAAACATAGGGGATTGAGGAGAAGAATCCCATTCCAAATATAACTCTTGTATTAGGCTTATTTAAACAGTTTTTGTATCAATGAAACACGACGAGAAAATTATTTTCTTACATGGTATCATGAGAGATCTAGATTTTCCGCTGTGCCAACCCTCTTTGTGATCTACCGATCATCTTCCTCTTTCTTTCTCGACGTCCTCTCTTCTTTCTTTCTCGCCGTACGTCCTCTCCTCTTTCTCGAAAATGTCTACCTCGAAGACATATTTCCATTCGGATCTTGCCCTCACTAATATTATGAATAATATAACTATTACTCTTGAGTTAGAAAATGTTCAATATGCAACGTGGGCTGAGGTATTTAAGGTTCATGCTAGATCACACCACGTTCTTCGTCACATCATTACGCCGGTGACGGGTAAGGGCAAACAGCCAACGACATATGATAAAGCGGAGCTATGGTCAACATTGGATGCTAAGGTTCTTGGGTGGATATATGGTACCATCTCTTTTGACCTCCTTAATACCTTTCTTGAACCTGATCAAACTGCTATGGATGCTTGGAAAAGCCCGCGTGACATTTTCCGGGTTAATCAAAATTCTTGGGCAGTGAGTTTGGAATAAGAGTTCATCTCCATGCTTATGGAGAATTTCCCGTCCGCTAGTCCATATTGTCAGCAGCTAAAGCAGATTGCTGACCAATTGAAGAATGTTGGTTCTCTGGTTTTCAACGATCGCCTAGTCTTTCAGATGGTCGCAGGCCTGACTTATGCCTATAATGGGGTTGAAACCCTATTGCGTCAAAGTATTCCTCTTCCCAAATTTCATCGGGCTCGCTCTTTACTCACCCTTGAGGAATTCGATCTCCAGAAGAAAGCTTCAATGGGGTCAGCTATGATGGTGCGTGATAATTGTACTTCATTTCTGATTGCCTCTACAATTCCTCTCCCGGCTCCGAACAACTCTGGATCGAAGAATCGCTCCAATGGTAAGAAGATTACATGCTCTGGTAATAGTGGGAAACACAATGGTAAGGGTGGAAATCAAAATGGTGGGAACACTAGTGGTCGAAATGGTGAATCTAGGGTTTCTGATGGTGGTCTGTAGCCATGGCAACAACAACAAAAACAATGGCAGAACAATGGACAGGGACAATGGGGTGGAAATTGGAATGGCCGTGGGCAATACCACCTTATCCGTACCCTACAGCAGTCGACCCTTGGTCTCGGCCCATGCCTTCCAATCCTTGGCATCAATCTAGCATTTTGGGGCCTCATCTTCAACATACATATGTTGCATCTGCCTCTATTGCAAATACGGATGTGGAATCCTCTATGCACACCATGGAAATGACTCCCCCAGCCCCAAACTAGTTAATGGACTCCACTGCCACTTCTCATATAACTTCTTCCTCAGGTACTCTTATGCCATATTTCAATTTGAGCACTCATCACTGCATTACTGTAGACAATGGACACTTGATTCCAATTAAAGGGTATGGGCACTCCTAACTAACTCCATCCCATCCTAAACTTACACTTAGGAATGTCATCCATGCTCCCAAATTGATACATAATTTAGTCCCCGTTCGTAAATTCACAACTACAATTCTATTTCTGTCGAGTTTAACCCATTTGGTTTTTCTGTGAATGATTTCTGGATGGAGAAGCATATCATGAGATGTGAGAGTCATGGCGACCTTTACCCGGTTACTACTCCTAAATCAACCAAACTCTAATTTGCTTTTACTGCTTCGTCTCAAGTTCTATGGCATCCCTCACAAACCTGTTATGGATACTCTTAGGAATAAGAAATTTATTAATTGTAGTTGGACACCTTTGTCTCATGTTTATCAAGCTTGTTCTCTTGGGAAACATGTACAAAAATCTTTTGTTTGTTCTACTTCTTGTACTTTATTTCCTTTTGATTTAATTTATAGTGATTTATGGACATCACCTGTGTTGAGGTCGTCCGGTCATCATTATTATGTATTATTTCTGGATGATTTCCCTCATTTTTTGTGGTTTTTTCCTTTAGCTCACAAATCGGATGTGTATTCCACATTTTCATCTTTTTGTACTTTTATCAAAACACAATTTAAACGTGACATTAAAACATTTCAATGTGATAATGGATGTGAATTTGATAATAAGCAATTTTGGGATTTTGGTAAATAACATGGGCTCTCTCTCCGCCTTTCTTGCCCTTATACTTCATCTCAAAATGAAAAATCCGAAAGAAAGATCCGCATAATAAATAATATGGCTCGTACTTTAGGTTCCCATGCTTCTCTTCCACCAAACTTTTGGCATCATGCGGTAAACATGGCAACATATCTAATAAATATCCTCCCAAATAGAGTCATTGGTTTTAAATCTTTGCTTTAAGTTCTCTATCAAAATGATCCTACATTTGGTCATTTACGTGTCTTTGGTTGCTTGTGTTATCCATTATTCTCATCTTCTACTATCAATAAACTGCAAGCAAGATCCTCCCCTTGTGTTTTCTTGGGGTATCCGACTCGTCATAGGGGTTATCAGTGTTATGACATCAAATCTCGGAAAATCATCATTTCTAACAATGTAATTTTTGATGAAACTCGTTTTCCTTTTACTTCTATACACGACTCTCCGGCCTACTCATACACCTTTTTGGATGATGGGCCTTCTCCCTATTTGTTGGATCATATGTCTCAATAAACCCAAACTGCAACCACTCTGCATGTCCAGCCCCTTTCTGGGCCTACCCAGTCCCCTCCTGGTCCATCTTCTCTTGTGTCTTCTCCTCGGCCAACTTCTCCTATCCCACTGTTTGTTCTTCCACCAAGGACTCTTAGTCCTGTGACTCGTAGCCAAAGGGGCATTTTCAAGCCTAAAATTTCCCTTAGTTTTCACACTATTCTTACCCGTTCTCCTCTCACCAAAAATCCCATAGAGGCTCTAAGTGACCCGAATTGGAAAGTGTGTGGGAGTTGGTTTCCCATCCACCTCATGCTAACATCATCCGTTCTATGTGGATTTTTACTCATAAAGATAGAGCCGATGGATCATTTGAACGACACAAGGCACGTCTAGTTGGTTATGGGAAAACTCAACGAGTGGGTATTGACTGTGGTGAAACATTTAGCCACATGGTTAAACCGGCCACAATTAAGACGGTGTTAAGTCTTGCAGTTTCTAAATATTGGTCGATGCATCAACTTGATGTTAAGAATTCATTTTTGCTTGGTGAACTCAAGGGATTGGTCTATATGCATCATTCGGTAGGGTTTCGTAGCAAACAACATCCCGAGCATGTTTGCTTGCTCAAGAAGTCGCTATATGAGCTCAAGCAAGCCCCTCGGGCTTGGTACAAACGTTTTGTGGATTATGTTACTTCTCTTAGGTTTACACAGAGTTGCAGTGATCACTCCCTATTTGTATTTCGTGGAAATGGTGGCATTGCATATTTATTGGTTTATGTGGATGACATAATTTTAACTGCTTCGTCCAAGGATTTATGTGTCAAAATTATTTCGGCTCTTAGCACGGAATTCTCCATGAAAGACTTGGGCTCTCTTAGTTCTTTCTTGGGTATAACCGTGACTCATCATCTAGGGTCTTTATTCCTTTCACAACGTAAGTATGCCTTGGAGATTATTGAGAAAGCTGTTATGGCGACATGTAAACCATCCCCAACTCCGGTGGACACCAAGCCTAAGTTGAGTACCCACACAAGTCCTCCTTATGTCGATCCATCCGAGTACCACAGCCTTGCTGGGTCGCTGCAATACTTGACTTTCACGTGACCGTACATCACCTACGCCATGCAACAGGTTTGCTTGCTTATGCACGATCCTAGGGAGGAACATAAGCAGGCAATTATGAGAGTCATTCGGTATATTCAGGGAACTAGTCGGTATGGATTTCATCTTTATTTATTCTTCAGTCTCGTACTTGTGTCTTTCACGAATGGTTATTGGGGAGGGTGTCCAAATATAAGATGGTCTACATTAGGGTACTATGTGTTTTTGGGTGATAATCTTATCTCCTGGTCCTCAAAACGACAGGCTACTATCTCTTGATTTAGTGCCAAAGCTGAGTATAGAGGTGTGGCAAATGTGGTCTCTGAGTCGTGTTGTCTCCGTAATATACTTCTGGAACTTCATTGTCATATTCAACGAGCTATTTTGGTTTTCTGCGACAATGTAAGTGCAATCTATCTCTCGGACAATCCGATTCAACATCAACGAAAAAACATATTGAATGGACATACACTTTGTTTGTGACAATGTTGCTCGGGGTGAAGTTCGAGTTCGTCATGTTCCGTCAAGACATCAATTGGCCGACATCTTTATGCCGTTGACATCGTTTGAGGATTTTCGTGACAGTCTTAGCGTTCGTTTGCCTCCCGCTTCGAATGAGGGGGAGTTTTAGAATATTATCACGCTAAGTGATAATATTGAGTATATATAGTTTGTAAATATCCTTCTCTCATATGTACTATATTAGTGATTGTATTAGGATAATTTAAAGTGGTTACTATAGATAGGACCGAAACATAGGGGATTGAGGAGGAGAATCTCATTCCAAATATAACTCTTGTATTAGGCTTATTTAAACAGTTTTTGTATCTATGAAACACGACGAAAAAGTTATTTTCTTATAGAAAGAAGTATAGTTGTATTTATAGAGTGAAACATAGTTTGGTTAACAAAAAATAAAATAAAAAATCAAGCAGGAGGGGTAGGGGTAGTGGTCCCCCTTATTCCTTGCTAGGTCCACTCATGGGTGTATTAGTAAGCTTAATTAATAAGAAACGGTATAATTTTACGTAGAAGACAGATTTGTATAAAATAATGAACAAATATATAGTTTGATTTAGTTTTCAGAAGTGGTCAAATTCACGCACTACTCTCTCCCCCCTCACTCACTCTTTCTCTCTCTCTCTCTCTCTCTCTCTATTGCATTCTCCAATCATCTGTTTCTCTTTCGTTCTCTCTCTTAAATATATTCACAATCTACAAACTGCAATCACTAACTATAGATTTCAAACTCACATTTAACTTTTGTTTTTTTTGTCAACAATTTGATACCAGATAATGAATTCCCTTTGCCCCTCTATAATTGCTTGAATAAGATTTTTTATACAAATTCTCTTTTTATCTCTTTACAATTCAATTCATTGTGTTTGTTTGTTTTGATTTTGAATAGTGAGTAATTTGTACTTTTATTGATCTTTGAAATTGGTTTGTTATTAATTTTGTTAAAAAGTGAAATTTGATTGGATTTGTATTGATTATTCGATTGAATCTAAAACAAATCAATTTTCATCTATAACAATTCTGATATACAAATTGAGATTTTTTATTGTCCAATTTACTACAACAAACTAGGAGAAAATAGTCGATTGATCGTGAGTCGTTTACATGTGCTGAACATTCCTTGTAAGTGATCCTGGCAGTGATTACGAAGTTCAAGTTTACAAAAATAGCACCGCACCTTTTAAAAAAAGTGTCAGTTATTTACAAAAATACCACTGATCCAATTTAGCCGGTTCAAACACGTTTTTCCTTACACTTAGGAAAAAAGCTTTTTTCGTAAGTAAGACGCACTCAATTCTACTAGTGATTTAACAATTCTCATTATTTTAATAGAATTAATCAACTTAGGAAATAATCATAAGGCAAATCTCTCCTAGATTGATCAAATCACAATATTACCATATCATAAAGATATTATCGTATTTCTATCATATTTCCTAACATATCTCTACATATAGAAATCATATATAATGGTACTTTTTGTTGGAATATTAGGGTGAATGGTAAAGTCAAGCCACAGCAGTTCAACAGTTCAGGAACTGCTCGGCCGAGCAATAAGTAAGCCTCGGCCGAGCATTACAGTCCAGGAACATGCCTTTTCTGTTAGCCTCTGCTCGGGTGAGTTACTAGAGTACTCGGCCGAGCAACCAGACTGTGCACGGGCGAGTCACCAAAGGTGCTCGGTTGAGCAGCTGCTGTATTGGTCAGTTCTTGTCCGAACATGTGCTGGCTTGGAGGGTTTATGAATAGTCACAACTGACTCAACCTACTCTATATATAGACCCATATTCATTCATTCAGTCATCAAATTATCGAATCAATTTATTATGAAGTTAAACACAAGTAATCCAAGTTACAATCATTATTCTCAATCCAATTCTCTCTCTCATTCAAAAGTGTTTGTTTCATTCAAAGAATTCAAGTATCTTTCGTTCTTCAAGTTAGTAGACTAAGAGCAAGTCTGATTTTGTTCGCCCGTCAAGGTTAGTTAAAGTGCACACTAACTCTTGGTAAAAAAACGTTGTATCTTGAGAGACATTCGCCATTGATCCGTTTGCACAATTACGAAGGCGAAATATTGTCTTAAGGAGATTTGCTTCGGCATACCTCGCTTTATTCTCCTTCTTTTTATTTTCCGTATTGAATATATCTAAAACATAAACAACAATCTTAAGACAATATTTTCAGGTATTTGTTTTAATTATATCTTCTCTACTTCATCTCTTTCTTATTTGATTTTCTGTTTTCGTAACAGAAAATTGCTAATGGAAATGAATTAGTTAGTAGTGAGACTATTGCAACAAATGTAATAGCGAGTACTTTAAGTGCTAATGAGCTTATGATACCATCGGCCTCGTAGTATGAGAAACCAGAAAAGTTCAATGGGAGTGATTTCAAATGTTGGCAACAGAAAATGTTGTTCTATCTCACAACGCTTGGACTAGTAAAGTTCATACGTGAAGAATGTCCCGTAGCGACGGAAGGTGTAGTAGACAAGGCTGCACAATTGGCTATTGATGCATGGAAACATGCTGATTATCTATGCCGGAACTACATATTGAATGGACTAGACAACACATTGTATATTGTGTATGTTGGATTTTGGGGTTACAAACGCAGCGGAAAAATTTAACAAGAACATCAAAACCCTAGCCCTTAGATCCGTCTAGCATGAAGAGATTAGAAAAACTATGAAATAGAATTACATACCTTGAACGCGATTTAGTTTTTCAAAACAGATCTCAAAATTCAAGCCTTGAACTTTGATGTCGAATCTTCTAATATCCTTCTTCGAACTTGGTGATGAAATCAACAATGGAGCTTCAAGCCTTAGGAGATAAAGCAACCTCCCTCTAATGGTGATCCACACGCAAACGAACCAAGAACACCTTCTTATTGGATTGCTAGATGATCCTCTTGGTTATTGAAACTCTTTTCAACAATCTATGGCTGATTATGGAGTTGAATCTAGGGTGTTTTGATCTTTGATTCACAATCAAAATCAAGATAATTGTGTTTATCAAGCCCTAAAACTTGTATTTCATGGCTGGGGAAAAAGGACATATTTATACTTTATAAATAGCCCTAACAATTAGGGAGAAAAGTCCTTTTCTGAAGCCAAAACGGATTGCTGAAACGGGGGCTGGGCGGTTGCCCACCTTGGGCTGGGCGGTCGCCCAGTTGTACAGCCTTTTCCCATATTTTGAAAAATCAACATGGGCGGTCGCCCACCTGTACAGTCTTTCATGCACTATTTTGAAATACTCCTCAACGGTCGCCCATGTTCAACTCGGCGGTCGGCCAAGTCAACAGTTGACTTGTGGGCGATCGCCCAAGTAAACCTCAGCGGTCGCCCAAGAGTCCAGAATCCATAATTTCAGCCCGAATCAAATTCGTTCTTTGTGTGTGACCCAAAAGGAATTATATTATGTTGGTAGTGAGTCAAAACATGACCTCACAAGACATAAGTGGTTTCTATCAAACCATTATATCCACCAAATTAATATAACATCAAAGCTTGATTCCTCGATAGATCCAATGTTACAATCCTTTTGTCCACGATGTCCGATTGAACATGAGTCATGGTCTATGTCAACTCATTTCGTTCAATGCTTTCTCGATTCCGAATATGTTGATAATTCAAGTGCATTTGATCTCTTGAGTATGGCCATACATTTCATCAATACTATTCATCGAGGGGCCCAAGCAAACATCTCTTTTCATAAGAGGGACAAATCCTGTCTTGACTTATCATTCTTCTCTACATGAATCCAATCGTGCCAACATAGCCTTTATTGCTATCCGATTAAAGATAGTGTTAGACTATATCAAACACAATTTTCATCATGTGGAATACGATGATAATCTCAGGTATAAAGGATAAAATAACACGACTATCATGAGATTTAATCATGACAACAGACCATGTAATAAATCTCATAAGTAGGTCATGTCCAATACTTGTTCTCTAGCAAGTATCTATAAGTGTAATGTGCATCTCTATGCATATAATCATCTCTATGATTTATCCATTACCAACTTATACTAGTTGTTCACAACAACTAGGGACGAAGTTCAATATAATAAACTTGCAAAACATATACTGAACAGAATAAGCACGCTCTATAATAAATGATAAAGATGATACATAACGGTTCAAGTTAAACATAACTATAGCCTAGGGCATTACACCAACAATCTCCCACTTGCACTAGGATCCATCTATGTATCTAATACCCATGGACCTCACATGATCATCATGCTTTGCTTGTGCAAGGGGTTTTGTAAGTGGATCCCCAATGTTATCATCGGTTTATACTTTGCATATCTTAACGTCTCCCCGATCAATGAACTCTCGAATGAGATGGAAACGTCTAAGTATATGTTTGGATCGCTGATGTGACCTTGGTTCCTTTGCTTGCACAATGGCATCATTATTGTCACAATAAAGTTCCACCGGATTAGTGAAACTTGGAACAACTTCCAAGTCACTAATGAACTTCTTGATCCAAACTGCCTCCTTAGCTGCATCAGATGCTGCTATATATTCGGCCTCAATAGTGGAATCGGCAATAGTACTCTGCTTGGAACTCTTCCAACATATCGCACCTCCGTTAAGCATAAACATAAATCCCGACTGCGATCGAAAATCATCCTTGTCAGTTTGGAAGCTAGCATCTGTGTAACCTCTTACAACAAGATCTTCTTCCATCCCTCCAAATACCAAGAATGCAACCTTAGTCCTTCTTATGTACTTTAGGATCGTGTTGACTGCCATCCAATGGTTCTCACCAGGATCAGATTGGTATCGACTCGTCATGCTCAAAGCATACGAGACGTCAGGTCTAGTACAAATCATAGCATACATGATAGATCCAATAGCCGAAGCGTATGGAACTTCATTCATCCTCTTTCACTCATCAGTTGTCTTAGGACACTGAGACTTACTAAGAGTAACACTATGACCCATTGGCAAGTTACCTCTCTTAGAATTTTCCATCTTGAATCTTCTAAGAACCTTGTCAATGTAGGTACTTTAACTCAAACCAATTATCCGCTTAGATCTATCTCTATAGATCTTGATACCAAGGATGTAAGCGGCTTCGCCCATATATTTCATTGAGAAACACTTCCCTAATCAAGACTTGACAGTCTCAAGCGCAGGAATATCGTTTCCAATGAGTAAGATATCATCGACATACAATAAGAGAAATAGCACAACGCTCTCACTGAATTTCATGTATACACAAGGTTCATCTTCGTTCTTGATAAAACCAAACTCTTTGATTTTCTCATCGAACCGAAGATTCCAACTCCTAGAAGCTTGCTTCAATCCATAAATGGATTTCTGCAACTTGCACACCTTGTTAGAATTTCTTTGGATCTACAAAACCTTCGGATTGTGTCATATACACATCCTCAAGCAGTTTTCCATTAAGGAAAGCGGTTTTTACATCCATTTGCCATATCTCCTAGTCATAATAAGCAGCTATGGTAATCAAAATTCTAACAGACTTAAGCATGGCAACAGACGAGAATGTTTCATCATAGTCTACACCATGAGTTTACCTATATCCCTTTGCTACAAGCCTAGCCTTGAAAGTATGCACCTTCCCATCCATGTCAGTCCTCTTCTTGAAGACCCACTTGCACCCTATGGTTTTTACACCTTTGTAAGTGCTCCAATTTGAGCTTGTTAGAATTTTCGTTAGAAAATTAACGAAAGTTATAACATTTCTAATAATTCCTAACATTCCTAACATTTCTAACCAAGTAAGGGTAGATTAGGGATTGCCAAAAAAAGATAAACCAAGGAAAGGAATCAAAAAAGTAAAAGAAATAAGAAAAACCAAAAATAGAAATGGATGGAAACAAAAACTGGCTGATTAATTTGAATTTTGAAAAGATTATTCCTTGTGTCCAAAGCCTGAAGCTGCATTTAATGAACAGTGCACGCTGAAGGGTCCTGTCCGCGCGGATGACTTTGTAAAATTCAGAGGGCTATAAATTGAGCCATCCAGTCACAAAAAAAGGAGGCCCAAGAACACAACTCACAGCATTTGGAGAAAATACTTGAGAAAACAGTGAGAATTCCCTAAGAATTGTCACCTTTTTCTCTTGAATCTTCCCAACTTTCACTCACTCAAATCAAACCCACTCACTCCCCAGTTCAAACACTCTTGCATTCAAGCCTTTAAACACCAAAAACACAAGGAAGATAGGTATAACCTCCCTCTCCTTACCCTAAATTCTCTCATCCATGCATGCATTTTCAAGCTACAAAATGTAGTTCATTCATCTTCTTGTCTTAGATCCAAGAAGATCACCATGGAAGTTCATCTCCATGGATGATCTTCTACAAGGATCAACATTTTCTTCAATGTGTTCTTACTTACTTGCAAATGCATTTTCAAAACCCTAAAAACCATTTTCAAGCATCAAATCTCATTTTCAAAGGATAAAATTCCCCTTCCCAAGCAAATGAAGTGCTTAGTCCTAATGTACCCCAAGGATGGTTTGGTATAGTTGATTCACCACTAAAATGTCAAGTGATCACTAACCAAAACCTAGGGAAATGGGGACAAGCATGGATGCAAAAAACCCCCTTTAAAATCATATTTTCTTTCTTGAGAAGTTGCTGTCCAGTAGCAATTTTCCAAGACCCCAGTCCATTGTCTTAATTTTTGGACACAGATAAACTTAGAATTTGGTGTTGACTACAAAGCACTTTTTGTAGAAAACATCCAGAGCTTTCAAGACATACTTTTAATTTATTTTTTGAGTGAGTAAAACTCCTCTTTTAAAATTTTCTTTTAGAGGCCAGTTCATCAGCTTCTGGGAATCCAGATCTCATATCTGAGATTTCCAGAAGGTTTTGACCCCTCAAATCTTCTCCAAAATGGAAAATTCCTTCGTAAATATCTTATTTAAGGTGTCTGGAACAACTTTAATTCTCTGAGTTTATCCATATTATGAAGTTTTAAGGCCCTTGAATCCATTTCAAAATCAAAGGTCCACTGCCTTTTTCACTGTGGCAGAAGTGACTCTCAACTTCAAAAGGTCTTTTGAGTACCAAATCTCAATCCAAAAATCTTCCAAAAAATCATGGGATCATTTTAAGGTCTTAAAAAGATATCCCAATTTTTACTTTTCTGAATTTCAACTTATTTTGGCCAAAACACACACACACACACACACAAATGATTTTCAGCTTGGAAGACTCGTTTTACGAGGCATTCCGGGTGCACACTAACGTCCTTCCCGGCGTGTAACATGACCTCCAAACCCAAATCTCTAATCTCGGGCATTTTTCAAAGTTTTGGCCCTTAAAACAAAAATGGCGTGGCGACTCCGTTCTTTTTCCGGGTTTTATTTGGTTTTTTCAAAGAAACGCAAAAAATCGAATTCCTCCCGCGAGAAATTTTAGGTGGCACATCATCACAACCTTCGGGTGGCTCAATCAAGTTCCAAACTTGATTATCCGACATGGATTGCAATTCGGATTTCATGGCTTCTAACCATTTATTCGAATCGGGATCAGACATCGCCTCTTGATAGGAAGCAGGTTCGTCATTCTCAATGACTTCCACTTCATTACTTTTCGACACGAGAAATCCATATCTCTCGGGTGCGGATCGTAACCTATCCGATCTACGATAGACTTGTGAATCTTGAACCGGTTCCACAACTTCTTGTGGAGTTGGTTCAGTCTCTACTATCGGTTCCATGTTATTTTTGGATTCTTGAACTTCTTCAAGATCAATTTTACTCCCACTAGATACTTTATTGAGAAACTGTTTCTCAAGAAAAGTACCATATTTTGTTCTCAACGCGGTTGTAAAAGTAATACCCTTTGGTTTCCTTAGAGTAATCAACGAAAATAACCTTGTCAGATTTAGGTGCTAACTTATCAGAGACAAGTCTCTTCACATAAGCTTCGCAACCCCAAATCTTCATGAAAGACAAATTAGGTTTTCTTCAATGCCACATCTCATGTGGGGTCTTAAGAGCCGATTTAGTAGGGACTCTGTTCAGTGTGAACGCAACAGTCTCTAATGCATGTCCCCAAAAGGATATATGAAGGTCTACTTGACTCATCATCGAATGAACCATATCTAATAGGGTTCTATTCATCCTCTCGAAAATACCATTCCATTGTGGCGTTCCGGGTGGAGTCAACTCTGAAACAAATCCACAGTCTTTGAGATGATTGTCAAACTCTTGGCTCAAATACTCACCACCACGATCGGATCGAAGTGCTTTAATTGTTTTGCCAAGTTGATTTTGTACTTCATTTTGAAATGTTCTAAACATCTCAAACGATTCACTCTTTGACTTCATTAGATAGACATAGCCATATCTAGATAAGTCATCGGTGAATGTAATAAAATACCGAAATCCTCCCCTAGTAATGCTACTTATTGGTCCACATACATCGGTATGTATTAGGCCCAATAAGTCACTAGCCCTTTCACTACTCTTAGTATAGGGTGGTTTGGTCATTTTGCCCAATAAATAAGATTTGCATATCTCATATGATTCATAATCATGTGAGTCTAATATTTCATCTATGTGGAGTTTAGAAATGCATTTCTCGTTTATATGACCAAGCCGGCAATGCCACATGAACGAGTTGTTCACGTCATTCGATTTAGACTTCTTGTCCACATGATAAACATTTTCAACAATATTTTGTTTCTCATCAACAACAAGAACATAAAGGTCATTAAATGAATTTTCAATACCATAAAGCATATCATTTAAATAAATATAAATCTTCTTATTCTTAATAAGAAAATTATACCCTTCATTATCCAAACAAGAAATAGAAATAATATTCCTACTCAAATCCGGAACATAGTAACAATTGTTCAAAACAAGTACTAAGCCACTAGGTAAAGTTACATCATATGTCTCTACGGCTAATGCAACAACTCTTGATCCATTCCCCACACGTAGGTCAACTTCACCTTGTTTGAGTAGCTTTCTATTTCTCAGTCACTGCACATTTAAACAAATGTGAGATCCACATCCGGTATCTAATACCCATGAACTAAAAACAGAAAGGAAATATCTATCATATAGATACCTGAATCAGCAGAAATCGTATTGCCCTTCTTCGCCTTTAGGCCTTCCTTATAAGTCTTGCAGTTGCGCTCCAATGACCAACCTTTTGGAAATGGTAGCAAACCGCATCCTTTTGAGATGTCTTGGGAGCCTCTCCGGCAACGAAAACTTTTGCCTTAGGTTTAGCAACACATGCTTTACCTTTGCCATCATTCTTGAACCCTTTGCCTTTGTTAACCATTAACACAGTATCGGTTTTAGGCTTCTTGATATTCACCTCTGCGGTCTTAAGCATCGCATACAATTTCGAGAGATTTTTATCCATGACACTCATGTGATAGTGCATAATAAAATGACTATAACTTTCAGGCAATGAATTCAATATCAAATCCGTGGAGAGTTCCAAACTCATCGGATTTCCAAGCCTTTCGAGACGCTCAATGTGACCCTTCATCTTAAGGACATGAGCTCCCACCGATTGCCCTTCTTGCATCTTGCATGAAGTTAGGGACTTAACCACATCATACCTCTCGTTTCTTGCTTACACTTGGAACATTTCCTTTAAGCTCTCAGCAAGATCAAATGCTGCATCTATTTGCTCAAGGTCCTTCTGAAGAGCCTTAGACATAGTGGCAAGCATAAGGCATGCAACATCTGTAGAATCATCATTATGTTTCTTATGTGCATCCCTATCTGCCCTAGAAGCATTTGGAGCAGGTTGAGGTGGAATGGCTTCATTGAGAACGTACAGTTTCTTCTCTTGCTTTAGAACAATTATAAGGCTTCGATCCAATCAGAATAGTTTGTACCGTTCTCCTCAAGCTTGTCCTTCTCAAGGACTGATCGCAGTGACAGGGGTTGATTATTGTGATTAGCCATTCTACAATAAAATATGCAAACAATGAAACACATAAGTATCAACACATTTATCATCTAAGAGAAAATAATGTATTTTATAAATACTCCCACTAGATTATACACCTTCAAATACAAGCATGTATCATATAATCATAATAGGCTAAGATCCATATTTCACTTGATTTTGGTTTAACTAAGTCAATGTCCGAAATCAAACTATTTAGGTAGAAACATCAATCACATCACTATATGACTCTTAGATCTTTTATGAGATTTTCTTAGACATCATATGTTAAAAACATGTTTCAAATCTCATCTATGCCTTGGGTCAAATCTCATTTGAAAGCATCAATTAAGTCAAAACCTTTTTCAAACATGTGAGACATGGAACGATGCACCTAACTGAGTCAAAACTACATCAACCATTATCTCACCTTGATCACAAATTAAGATATATGCACCCAACTGAGTCGAAACTACATCAAATACCCTAAAATATCACAATCGTTCTAATCAAGGAATGGCATAAGACTTAAATATTTAGAAGGTTTTCATTGTAACAAACATCGCATGGTTGTAACATAGATCTCATGTGAACATAATCATGAACATATGGCTTCACAAAATTTCATGCAAACAATTTGATTTCAATTTTGAGAAATTACAAATCTAAATAATCACATTAATAGATTAATAACCTATGTGATAAACTAATCAAATTAATTCATCATTAATCATGAATCATGGCATATCTCATATATTCTTGTATTTCATAAAAACAAAACACATGGAATCTAGATCTATTTCATATAACATGGTAGCAAATAATCCAATTAAATCTAGCATACCATTTCAATCCTAATCATGGCAAGACAGGGCTCTAATACCACTGTTGTGTTTTGGGGTTACAAATGCAGCGGAAAAATTTAACAAGAAAATCAAAATCCTAGCCCTTAGATCCGTCTAGCATGAAGAGATTAGAAAAACTATGAAATAGAATTACATACCTTGAACGCGATTTAGTTTGTCAAAACAGATCTCAAAATTCAAGCCTTGAACTTTGATGTTGAATCTTCTAATATCCTTCTTCGAACTTGGTGATGAAATCAACAATGGAGCTTCAAGCCTTAGGAGATAAAGCAACCTCCCTCTAATGGTGATCCACACGCAAACGAACCAAGAACACATTCTTGTTGGATTGCTAGATGATCATCTTGATTATTGAAACTCTTTTCAATAATCTATGGCTGATTATGGAGTTGAATCTAGGGTGTTTTGATCTTTGATTCACAATCAAAATCAAGATAATTGTGTTTATCAAGCCCTAAAATTCGTATTTCATGGCTGGGGCAAAAGGACATATTAATACTTTATAAATAACCCTAACAATTAGGGAGAAAAGTCCTTTTCTGAAGCCAAAACGGATTGCTGAAACGGGGGCTGGGCGGTTGCCCACCTTGGGCTGGGCGGTCGCCCAGTTGTACAACCTTTTCCCATATTTCGAAAAATCAACATGGGCGATCGCCCACCTGGGGCTGGGCGGTCGCCCACCTGTATAGTCTTTCATGCACTATTTCGAAATACTCTTCAGCGGTCGCCCATGTTCACCTCGGCGGTCGCCCAAGTCAACAGTTGACTTGTGGGCAGTCGCCCAAGTAAACCTCAGCGGTCGCCCAAGAGTCCAGAATCCATAATTTCAGCTCGAATCAAATTCTTTTTTTGTGTGTGACCCAAAATGAATTATATTATGTTGGTAGTGAGTCAAAACATGACCTCACAAGACATAAGTGTTTTCTAGCAAACCATTATATCCACCCAATTAATATAGGGTTAATGACAATTTAGGGCCTGTAGTATAGGGGCAGTACCACATTGGGGCCTGAAGTCTTAAAACTGTCAATTTAGGGCCCAAAGTTACAATTCTGATCAATTTGGGACTTTTTGACGTTTTCCGTCAAAAAAATACGTTAAGTGACCACGTGCGATGCACATGAGATTCAGTGAGGACATTTTGGTCATTTCATAGACTTTAGGCCCTAAATTGACAACTCACCACCCTCTCTCTCTCTCTCTCTCCAATCTACAGAAGAGTCGATGATAAAATGTGGTCCCTAAAATTCTTGAATTATATTCTATCCACAATTACCAATGTAGAGAAAAATACCACAGTGCTGAAGCAACTTTGCGTCTCCTCTCTTCCCAAATCCATTTGTATGAGTTGTTGATAAGGTATTATATGCTTGGGACTAACCCATTATTCAACTTTTAATTAAAATCACTAGCATCATAAGAACCAAGCAGCCTTTCATTGAAGAAATAGATGATCATGAGACTCTGCTGATCTCTTATATTCTGCACATTTGTTCGGAGAAATCCTTTTATTAGGTATACATCTTTGCATAGTGTTAAGCTTAGTAAGAACACACAACAAAATTCGGCCCCCTCCACCGCCACCGTCGCCGTCGACTTCTTGAGTGCCGAAATTAAAGTATTTTTGATTAAATAAATGCAGTAAAAATGGAAAGCCAGACAGTGAGAGACAGCAGGGGCAGTGATTTTGGGTGGGGGCCGAGAATTTGTGGGTAAATGATGATGTTCTAGTGGTTAAATTGGTTGGGTTTGACCTTCAACATCGTAGACGGTTCATCTTCTCTCTGGATTTAGGGTAAATACTGCTATTGTCGATGATGGCGAAGGGACATCAAATGTTGGAATAGGGCTAAGCGATGGTTGGAAAAAGGGGGGTTAAACCTGGGTAAGATTTGGGGGTCTGTGATGGGAACGTGAATGGGGTTGGGTGTGGTGGTGGGTTTGCTGTTGTTTGGTTATTTCAGTCACCGGAGGAGTGGCGTCGGTGTTAAGTCTTGGGTGTGGTGGTGGGTTTTGTAAGTACCCCAACCTGGATCACCCTCTTCCGAGCACATGGGAAACACCGCAGACTCACAAACGCAGTCTCGAAGACCTCTGACACTCAAAACCCTCAAAAACCCCCAACCAAACCAAGGGAGGAACCTTTCTGGGATAAAAGGGGAACAAAGGACCTTTTGGGAATTTTTCAGAAATCAGAAAAGCAGAAATGGTCCGTACGGACCTCTTTGCTGCAATGATTACTGAATCCCCTTAAAGTCCAATATATTCCCTCAAATCCCGAAGAACATCATTACTGGAATGCATGGTTGGTCCGTACGGACCTTATTGCATTCATAGTTGGTCCGTACGGACCTCTTTGCAACCAGACATAATGATTTCAAAATCTTCTTAATTTCCACAGATTCCCTCAAATCGAGGAAAACTAAAAATTTGGATTACCTAAGAGGTCAGTACGGACCTCTTTGCAGTTTTCCCCACACTATAAATAGAGGGCTCCCCCTCCCTCATTTGACACATCTCCCTCTTCTCTCCTCTCCCCCCAGCCTTCAGGCTCCCCTCTAAGACCCTTCGGGGCAATCCCGGCCCCTTTCGGATCCTTTCGAGGCCTTCCGAGCTCCCTTGTGGTGCTCCGAAGCCTCCCCGAGCACTTCCGCGACGCTCCCGCGCTGCCCCTAGGCACTCTCGAGGTACTCTGAGGCCCCTCGTGGTACTCCGAGGCCTTGCCTGGTCTTTCCCAAGGCGTCCCGGCTTTTTCCGAGTCAAACCGGCAAATTGAACGCACGCCGAAACTCTGCCCGAGTGATCCCTGCGATCCCAACGCACGTCGAAACTCTGCCCGAGTGATCCCTGCGATCCCAATGCACGCCGAACCTCTGCCCGAGTGATCCCTGCGATCCCAACGCATGCCGAACCTCTGCCCAAACGCAACCTACAATTCCGACGCACGCCGAAACTCTGTCCGCAGACAACCGGCTCCTCCCGAAGCAATCCCGGTCCGTACCGGAACACTATTCCATCCTCAAACACTATTTCCCAGCGGAAGACAGACACGAACCAATATTGGTAAGGCTTCCTTCCTACACTATTTCAATACATTTAAATAAAGCAGTGTACAATATAGATATCAGACACAACATGCATTTTTAAAAGCACATACACACACATACACAACAGTTAAAGAATATTAGGGGTATTCGAAAGACTTGTTTTTACGAGGCGACTCGGTTGAGCTCTAAGATTCTAATATTCTCTTCCCGAGGAGTCATCTGACCTCCGAACTCAAAATCTCATCACACAAAAACAGTTTATTTTTAAACTGATGCCCTTTTTCAATGTTTTGGGCTTAATAAAAACGGCGTGGCGACTCTACAAAGCGAAAACACGGCGAGACACCTCCCAACTAATGCAAAAGCGGGAATAAGCCAGATGCCGGGGCGCGAACGTGCTGCCTCTCGGATCCGGGCGAACTTTCCCGAATGCGACGCAACAAAAATGCGAGATTGTCGGGGCCTCCGCGCACGAGCCGGATCCGGGTAGTTTCAGTTGGCGACTCCGCTGGGGACATTTTGTTTTAAAAAAAAATTTTAAACAAAACAAAAATTTTTTAAAACGATGATGAGGGTCAAACTTTCATTTTACCCCTTTTCTTTAACTGTTGTGTGTGTGTGCATATGCTTTACTTTTTATTTTACAAAAAAAAATAAAAATACAAAAAAATAAAATGCATCAATATACATCTGTGCATACATTTAAAATTCTTCAAAAACTTCTGCTTTACTCAGAAAAAGAATTTTAAAGATCGCACACTACGCGCACTGCTGCCTCGGTTACACCGCACATTACTCACACTGCTGCCTCGGTTACACCGCACGCTACGCGCACTGCTGCCTCGGATACACTGCACACTACAACCCTTAACCCGGGGTGGTCTCAGTTGCAGTTCTTTTGGGCTTCCTACGCCTCTCGGACGCGCACCGGATCATTCCAAACATCCCATCCTAGCCAAGCGTCAACCCTGCACGTTGGAGTCTTGAGTCACACTCTGTCCAGACTCGGTTGGTTTTTACCCAGTCCGTGTCATACAGCCTGGATACATATCCCATGCCGGCCATTTTCTGAGTCAAAGCTCGGAACTCAAGATCCCTTGCGCAAGAAAAGCGATGAAAGGTCATGCTAAAATCTTGACCTGATCTTGATTTCCGAAGCTACACCCAGACAATGTTCCGTCCCGGATATACATCCATGCTCACATGACACCATGTCATCAAGCCTTTGATACGTCAGCCATGACGATATGACCCAGCCAACGCCTAACGTCACAGATCCCTTGCGCAAGCAAGGTAAAGAGAGGTCATGTCGAACTCTTGACCTGATCTTGACTCAGTGACCGGCTCGGTTCACTATTCACATGGCTAACGCATCAAAACGAACATGACATGCTCGGTCCTTAGGTTCAATTTTTCTTTTAGGCTGGTGGAAACCGCTTGTCCTATAGGACCCTCGCCCGGGGCTGTCCACCCTGGGATGTCAAAATACAGGTGCAAAACGAGGGGCTTATAGCCGCGCAGATGGTCTCCACTGACTCAGGATCTAGCATAGTTGCGAAAAAGAAGAGCAATCTTTTCCAACCTACCTAGGACTCTGAGAAAACACGTTTTAAGTAAATTAAAACATATAAAAAATATAAAAGAAACGGAAACCGCATGTCACGTGAGCTTTCCCCCTTTATCCCGAGAGGCCTTCCCGTGTCTAAACCTTGCCAGTCACCCCCTCCAGCTAACCGAGAGTGATCAAGAATACCCGGGAACTACTCTCCCAGTGTCAAAGCCGGAAAGTCCAACATCCTTCCCACCACAGTCACTAGGGCAGTCCGTCAGCTCCCCATGGCCAAGTCAGAGGATAACAACTATGAAAATGGTACCTTACCCCCAAGAAATTTCCCAACATTGGAAGAAGTTTGGCAGGCCCTCATGGCTATTGAGAAACGCCAAGGTGAGCTACAAGCCTGGATCGAAGGTGCCATGCACCACTTCGGGACATTAGCCACCCAACTACCTGGGACATCCAAAGTCATGCCTGCTCCTGCAGCCTCTAACGTCTCGCATTGTCTCCCAGAAGTCAACCTGTTGCCCTCGTACGAGCTATGCAGTTATGACATAAAGCCACAAGACCCCCCCGGGGGAAAGCATGCCCATTCAGCCTCCTGAGGTCCCGGTACCACCGCCGAACAACGAACACATCTGGTGGGACGTCTGCGATTGCAGTGCTTATCTGGAAATGGAATTCCAAGATGAAATGAACGAGGGACGTCCTCGAAGAAAGAAGAAACCCTCTTCTCAACAAAAACTGAAGAAGAGGTATGAATCCGGTGACCCCACAGTCGGAACCCTCGGAGAACCCTCAGGAAAGTTTGACTACTACGTCATCTACTCCAGCAAATCTCCTCAGCCTAGCTCTGCACAAGGCCACGGCAACGTTTGCGCCATGATCAGCTGGGACGAGCTCCGCACCGCCACCGACGGCCCGAAGGTCCAGATACCTCAACCCCTGTCTTGGGAAGATCTCAAAGCCACTGTGGATGCTTCCACAAAAGCTATGATGGTGAACGAATTGAAATGCCCTGTCTGGCCCTACGCCAATCAAGGCCCTCCTATTACAGAGATAGGAGAGACAAGCAAAGCAGTAAAGCCAGAAGTGAACGTTCTGACACGTTCCGGTCAAATCCCGACGATTCCTCCACGGGCAGACAAAAGGCCAGCCATGCCTGAGCCACGAACTGAAAAGGGGCCCTACGCCAAAGAAGCCGAAACCCTGGACCCGAAGGCTGAAGATCCTGTCTTAACTCAGCTCAAGCGTACTCAGGCTAACATCTCGCTCTGGTCCCTACTCACTTCATCTTACCCGCATAAACTCAAGTTGGAAGAAAGTCTGGCCCAGACCATGGTTCCCATCACGGTGACACCTGATGAAGCGGTTCAGATGATTGGCAACGTTAATTACAGCAACATCATCACTTTCACAGAGCTCGACCTCCCAAAATTTGGGGCTGACCACAATGAGCCTCTCTACATAACAGTTCAACTGGACGAGCGCCGTCTCCCTCGGGTCTTGGTAGATGGGGGATCATCCATGAATGTCCTGCCATCCAAAATGATGGATTTGCTAGGGATCAAAGCAACTGATCTGAAGCCCTCAACTCAGGAAATTAAGGTATACGACTCAACGTCTCGCCCAGTCTTGGGAATAGCCACCTTGAACCTGTGGTTCGGAAAACAAATGGTCCCGACTGACTTCCAAGTCATCGACATCCAGATCACATTCACTGCCATTTTGGGACGCCCTTGGCTACACCAGATCAATGGGGTGGCATCCACTCTCCATCAATGTGTAAAGTTCGTCCAAGGAACAGATCTAACCATCATCTACGGTGATAGCATAGTCACCGAAAGGACCGACACAAACGGCGTCCCGATTTTAGAAATCAAACACGACGATGATGGCATGATGCTAACAGGGTTCACCATTGAAAGCCCAAAGGCCCAGGTGTGCCACATAGACTTGCCTTTGATTTGGGACAAGATCCCTCCCCCGATGAAAATGATGAAGCACATGAACTACATCCCGGGGCTCGGTTTGGGAAAACGCCATCAGGGTACCCAACAAATCATCAATATCAAAGAAGCGAGAATACCCTCCATGGCACAGGATACATTCCTACTCCCGAACACATTGCGGAAAGACAAGCGAGGCTGCACGGAAACGCTCACGCGAGATAACAAAAGAGGCTTGCACGCAACCTCCGATCTTCGCCCTTACAGCTTCGACCTGACCAAGTACTTCATAAAAAAGGATGACAACTTGAAGGAAGACCCGGGGAAAGGGAACGAGTTGATCAATGCCAAACAAAGCTGGCCGACAACCATGGACAAGCTCCAACAGAACATTGCAAGATTCAGAGGCCTCAAGGCAAATCCCGTCAGAAGAGCATTTCTCGACGCACCGCCTCTACCGGGACCCACGACCACCACTATTCACAATGAATTTTGGTTCGGAAAAACCCCCTCTTTGGCAGAAGAACTCGAAAAACTCTCTGTCAATGCCCCTGCCTTCAACAAGTGGGATGAGTCCGCATTCGAGCTAGCAATGCCCAAGACAAAAGCAAAAGACTCCGCAGACGATGCTTGGAACGAGCCACTGCTCCACCTGCTCTTCAATGAAGAAATCGAGATGCCAGACCTAATCGATTTTGTTTCTGATAACTCTATGATAGCCATGATCGGGAACGGTGACACAAAGCCCTTCAAACCCCGCCTCCTATCAAGCTCATTGCCACATAATAACTGGGCCACCTTCTCCGGGCCCGTCGCCAGCAAAAGGAACATGATCGAACAACTTGGTCTGACCCCTCGAGTCCTAGAGTCCAGTGTCAAAACCCATCCTGAGTCCATTATCTTTGAATTTGAGTCTCTCGAGTCATCTGATGGCCTCACGCCAGAAGATTACGAACTCATTGCCAATAATGTATTTCCGTATGCTCTTAATGAATGCTTCGATCTTTCCGAGTATCCTCTCATTGCATCTTTAACAAGCGATAAATTAACTAACACACAATAGTTAATAACGATTCACTTGATAAAGAAGCAGACACATTAAACGAACAATACATTAAGCACATCTTTAAGCATGTTGTCAAACGAGAGAAAAACCGGGCCCAAGCTGCCGAGGAGGTTTTAACCAAAGTGAATTTGGGAAGCTGCGAAGAGCCAAAAGAGACGCAAATCGGAAGTTTCTTCACCGGCCACGAGCAAGACGCATTGGCGCCTTTGCTCAAAGAATTCGTGGATGTGTTCGCTTGATCTTACCGAGACATGCCCGGATTAGATCCAAACATTGTAGAACATCGGATCCCCTTGAATCCCGAGGCTAAGCCCATCAAACAAAAGCTACGCCGAATCAAGCCAGAATGGTCTTTACAAGTCAAGGAAGAAATCGAGAAGATGCTCCGCGTCGGCTTCATCAGGGTGATCGAATACCCCATGTGGCTCTCCAATATAGTCACGGTCACCAAGGCCAACGGAAAAGTGCGCTGCTGCGTGGACTTCCGAGATCTCAACAAAGCAACTCCTAAGGACGACTTTCCACTACCCAACATCGACATGTTGGTAGACACTACAGCCAATTTCGAAGTCAAGTCCTTCGTGGACGGGTTTGCCGGCTACAATCAAATCAAGATGGCCGAGGAAGATCAAGAAAGACCTTCACAACCCCACAGGGAACCTCTTGCTACACGGTAATGCCGTTCGGACTAAAGAACGCTGGGGCTACCTACCAACGGGCAGCAACCGCCCTCTTCCACGATATGATCCACAAAGAGATCGAAGTGTAAGTCGATGACATGATCATCCACTCAAAGGGATCAGATGGACAACACCTCACAGACTTGAGAAAGTTCTTCAATCGCCTCCGAAAACACTCAATGAGGCTAAACCCTGCCAAATGCACATTTGGGGTTAGCCGAGGCAAGGTCTTGGGATACATGGTCACCGAGAGAGGCATCGAGGTTGATCCTCAAAAGATCAAGGCCATCATCGAAATGAGACCACCGCAAACTCAAACAGAGGTGAAAAGCTTCATGGGCCGCCTACAGTATATCAGCCGTTTCGTCAATCAATTGACCTCCATGTGCGAGCCAATCTTCAAACTGATGAAGAAAAATGCCGACGTCGAATGGAACTCAAAATGCCAAGATGCCTTTGAAGAAATAAAGGCGTACCTTGTGAGTCCTCCGATTCTCTGTCCTCCCCACGAAGAAAAGCCACTGTTGCTATACCTAACTGTGATTGACACCACAGTTGGAGCCATGCTCTGTCAAGAAAAGAAAGAGTCACGAGTCGAGAACGCCATATACTTCGTCAGTCGAAAGTTTCAAGGCAGCGAACTCAACTACTCAGCCCTCGAGAAAACCTGCGTAGCTCTGGTATGGGTTGTCGGAAAATTACGACACTACATGAAGTCACACACGGTACACTTGGTTTCCAAAATGGACCCAGTCAAATACCTCTTCGACAAACCATCTCTGTCAATGAGGCTCGCCAAATGGTCTTTCTTCCTAGCGGAATTTGACATCAAGTACGTGAACCAAAAGTCAATCAAGGGACGGGCAATGGCTGAACAACTGGCTGACTTCCCAATCGACGAAGCTCGAGGCCCCGACCCACAATTTCCAGACGAAGGAATCTTCGAACTCGAAGGCAAAAATCGATGGCAACTGTTCTTCGATGGAGCAGCCAACAAAAAAGGAAACGGCATCGGTATGCTCTTGGTCGATCCCAAGGACGAGCACACCCCAATCGCAATAAAGCTCAATTTCGAGGTAACCAACAATGCCGCCGAATATGAAGCCTGCGCTGCCGGACTACAGGCAGCGCTCGAAAGGAATGTCCAGAAACTCGAGGTCTATGGGGACTCATCATTAACCAAGTTTCCAACAAGTGGAAAACCATAGACCCAGGCTTGCGAAAATACCACGCACATGGAAGACCTCATCACACAATTCGAAGAGGTCACCTTCCACTACTTGCCGAGAGACCGAAACCGGTTTGCGAGACGCCTTAGCCACCTTGGCTTCACTCGTGGAAATCCACGAGGGAAAAGCAATCGAAGCCCTTCAAAGTTGGACGAAAGGAAATTCCTGCCTCTTGTTGCGAGATCGAACCGAACCCAAGCCCATCAATGAGCCATGGTACAACCGGATCTTCCAATACCTCAAGAACGGAAACCGCCTTCATGAACGAGGAAGGCCAACGCGGGGAAGGGGTCAAAGCCAAGATCATTATGGCCCTAAAACGCCTCGCCTCTCACTTTGTCATCCTTGGGGACATCTTTGTACAAGAAACGCTACCAAGGACCACTCCTCTGTTGCATCGGCCAGGGAAGAAGCAAGCGAGTTCATGAATGAAGTCCACAATGGGGCTTGCGGTCCCCACATGAACGCGAGCCACGATGCAAATCATTCTCGGGATGGGCTACTCTTGGATCTCCATGGAGCGGGCATCCACTTTGTCCGAAGGCTGCGACAAGTGTCAACGGTTCTCCAACCTCAATCATCTACCTCCCCACGATCTCTCTTGCATGACTACACCTGGCCCTTCGCCACTTGGGGAATTGACGTCATCGGGAAAATCGCTCCGCTTGAGCGGCAACGGCCACGAGTTCATTTTAGTAGCCATTGACTACTTCACCAAATGGGTCGAAGCCAAGTCCTACAAGGTGCTCACCTCCAAGAAAGTCGCGCAATTCCTCAAGGAAAACATCATCTGCCGATACGGCATCCCGAATGAGGTCATATCAGACAATGGCTCACACTTCGAAGGGGAATGCGACAGACTGCTAGTTGAATTCAAGATCACACACCACAAGTCTTCTCCCTACCGGCCACAGACTAACGGCGCCGTGGAAGCAGCAAACAAGACCCTCGAACGGATCATCCGAAAAATGACCATCCAAGGACGAGATTGGCCCAAGAAGCTGCACCTTGCACTTTGGGGCTACCGAACATCGATCGGAAACGACCACGGGAGAAACCCCATTCGCCACGACATACGGGATGGAAGCGAGTCCTTCCCATTGAATTGGAAATTCCCTCACTCCAGAGTCTTCTTTGGAAAATGACGTCAACGAAGTCGAATGGCTCACGAAGCCGAGCACGACGAATTGGCTCACGCTAGACGGCGACGACTAAAGGCCATGGAACACGTCAGGAGCCTACCAAAGCGGGATGGCTAGAGCTTTCGACAAGAAAGTCAAGTCCCGAGATATCGGGAAGGCGATCTCGGTACTCAAAGAAAAGCCTCCCACTCGAACCAACCCCTTTGGGAAAATGGGAACCAACATGGATCGGCCCTTTCGTAGTTCAAAAGATCTTCTCCGGAGGTGCCATGAAGGCGACAGGACCTAGACGGCAATCCCTTCGTGAATCCGGTCAACGGAAGCAAACTTCGCGAGATACTTCGCCTAAAGAAGAACAAGCGTGCATCTCTTGGCACTCCATGTAGTGTCGAACTACGCGGACACAGAGCCCTCTAGTCCGGGGGAACGTAGGCAACCTTAATTGATCCGGTCTAAAAACACACAAAAAGTCAAAAGTTTGAATGTCAATCAAGACCTCCATCAAACTACACACTTTCCAGGACCATGCCCCCACCATCACCTTGACCAAGTCAAACAACGGCGGCAACATCAAAGGACATCAAAAGGTCGCTCAGCATCAAACGGCGGCCCATGTATGCGCTTCGAAGCCGGGGCTTGTCTTCGCTCTCACGCGCTTCGAAAAAAAAAGAGCTCGAGCAAGGACTCACAAAAAAATAAAAAAAAGGAAGCTCAAGCAGAAGCTACAAAAAAGGAGGTCAAGAGCCCGATGCCAACAAGAGGCAAGGAAGCCACGGAAAAGACCATCAAAATGACTTGTTAGGGAATCATACGACCTCTCAGCCAAACACAAAGCCCGAGCAAAGGGGATTGCCGTCAGGGCCCAGGCTGCTTCAGTCCGCAAATGCAACAGAAAAGTCCAAAGATGGACGCCGCCAAGGTGCACAAAAGACACAAAAGCGAATAAGAGATCTTGCGTCTCGACAAAGTTTTAAAAGTAAATCACAAATCACTAACGATTACAACATTTCTTGATGAGTTCAAGCACGGTCTACTCTCAAGTTCACAACATGCTAAAAGACAGCTTAATACATTTAACAAATAATGTGTTTGCAATGCAATGAATGGATACCTAGGAGGTCATTCCGCGCCATCTGCGCTTGTCCCCTCGCCATTCTTCCCTTTCTTCCCTCGTCCCTGGCGAGTCTTCTTTCGCTCCACGCGAGCCAACTCTGCGTCTCTCAGTCCGAGATTAGGGGTCCTCCCCGTAGAGTCAAACAATCCAGCAGCTCGCAGGGCTTCATTCGCCCGTGCTTCGGCTCGGATCTCCTCCCTGCGAGTCTGCAAAAGAGGACCTCTCTCCATCAGTCGGTCAACTCTAGTCTCGTAGTCAAATAAAGTGTCTCCCGTCACATCCACGAGGTCAGACCGGAGCTTCGGCACTCCTAAGGCAATAGCTACTACGGCAACGGGGCCCCAGAATCGCTCCACGCCTGCTCTCCAAAGCCACTTGGGACTGCCCAACACGTTGCTCATACCAGGCCAGGTACTGAGTCATCAATACGACACTCTCCCAACGTCTAAGGAGCACCACAGGAGGGAAAGCAGAATACTTCCATACCCTCAGAAAATACAAAAGAGCACCTGGATCTGCCATACAAAGAGGAGCTACCTCCGCAGTAGAAAGGTCATCCCAGCCCAACAAAGGCTCCTGCTTCGTCCCAAACTGCCGGGAAACAAGCGACGGAATGTAGAAGGAGGACCAAGACAAACCTGGAACTCTGACAACATTGGACCCTTCCTAAAAGGCCTTCCTAGTCTCAATCCCCCAGTGCGGAACCCACCAACGGATCTGATGCGTACCAAGCCGTGCCATCCATCTCTCCCAGGCGGACTGATCCATATCCAACACAAGAGGTCGCCGAGCAAATGACCACGGGCTAAACGACGTCGGAGCCTCGGGCATGGCCTGAAGTCTCTCTCGCAGCCACAAGGTGAGCAAAGCGGGGCTTCCACCTCTCATGAACCGATCCCCAGTCGCTAGACGGTCAATACCATGAAGAGTCTCCCCCAGTACCAACGGGACAATATCCTCTCCAACTCTGCAGTGCCCAACCACATCTAGCAAAGCACCATCGCAAACCCCAAGTGAGCTGACCATGAAGAGCGTCGCTATCACACACAAGGCAAACGCATCCCACGAGACATCACTCTCATCATCAATCATGAACCGCTCCGACAACACAGAAATGTCAATGTGACCCAAATCAAGGATCATGCCCTGCACTTCCCCCAGCGAAGTCAGAAGAAAGCCTGAAAGCTTCACGCTCACAGCGGCACCGCCGATCAAAGGAAGTGAGATAGTCTCCACCTCCGGTCCTCCAATCAAAGCCCGAAAATCCTCAAAGGAGGGCACTACCTCATTGTAGGAGAAGCAATACACATGCCTCCTAACATCCCAGAACTTCGCGGCAGCCCGCAACAACTCCCAATCAGGAACCAACTCCTTAAGGGACCAAACCGAGCAAAGTCGAAACCTTACCTCGAAAGCCCGCCTCTGATGCCTCATACGGCGTCGCATCCACATTTTCAGCCGCACAAGGAAGTCTGCTTCCCACTCCTGCAAAAGCCTTGGAAAAATTCGTGGAACGTACGAAGAATCCATGGCAAAAATGGAGTTTACTAGAGAAAATGGGGGAAGAAAGCTCGAAATGGCTGCAAATGGGGAGTGGGGAAGGTCCAGACATCCGGAAAGCATTTATCCCTTCCCAAAAGCAAAGGTGATCCGTACGGACCTCTTTGCACACTAGGTTGGTCCGTATGGACCTTGTTGCATCCTGGCCCCACTTTCCCAGCAAACAGGCCAACAACCACTTTTCCCAGCAGAACCTTGCTCCAAATTGCCCAAACCCTGGCCAAAGCCATTTCTGGCAAACACACGCTACCCGCAAACGCACTCTCAGCTCACGTGGCATGCACAAAAAATAAATAAATAATAATAATAGCAACAATTCCTAGGACAATTCCCGGGAATCACAAAGACACATTACATCTTAGAATAAAATGCTTTGCGATACAAATGTGAATGTTTTATTACATGTACAATGTCTGTTGCTAAACAAAAAAAAAAGAAGATATGGAAAGAGGGAAAGCAAATGAACCTTAGTCCGACTCTTCAGCATCATCATCATCATCAACGTCCTCAAGCGAGAAGTCGGGCATCCCGGTAAACTCGCCAGTCACACCCTCATCGTCAGAATACTGAACCCCCTCCTGGGGTGGGTACTCAAAGTCTCAGAAGGGTCGAACCCGACAAAAGGATCGAAGTAGGCAGGCTCTGACGAACTCTCTCCCGGTGCCTCCTGCGAAGGCCAGAACTGGTGAAAGACTGGCGGCCTCCGGACCCCTGAAGATGTCCCGGCATCCATGCTATGCCGCCCCCGCGAAGGTCCCTCCTGCTGCGGCTCTGGCTCAGCCCTCGGCGGAGGAGCATCCACAGAATGCCTCGAAGGCATCGGCTCGTACGCCGGCACACGTCGCGAAGATCGGCAAGACAGCTTCGACGCCATCTTCTTCGCGAAGGACCGCATCGCCACATAACGGCGGGTCAGCGTGTCATAGGCTCTCCGAGACTGCTTGCAAGCAAACAAAGAAACGCTCAGCTAAAGAGATACAGGCATAAAAACAAAAAAGAGAAAAATACAGAAAAGATGCCAAGATGGAAAAGAGTAAGCACACTCACCGGCGTATCAGGATCCACCCGGTAGGCAGCAGGAGCCTGCTCAGGGACGGGTACAGACACCCTCCTCCTCGATGAATCCCCGCGGACATATGTGAAATACGGCCCAGGCTCCGAAACCTCTGGGGGACCTGGCGGGCCAGCCTCCCTCTCCCTCGCCAACACCTGTGGCGTCCTCAACTTCCTCCTCACGAAGGACCCATACTCCACTCCTACCAGAACAAACTCATCGGCACTCACGCCGCCCAAATACCTCTCAAACTCCAGCACATCCATATCCCGGAAATCCATCATCCCAAAAGGCGGATCCCTCGGAGCTAGGGGAAGCATACCCAGGCCATGCTGCCAGAAGACCCTCTCTCCCAAGTACATGACATCGCAGGTCAGGACCCGCAGCATCTTCCTCTGCGCCGTCACCACGGGAGCACCCTAAACGGCAACTCAAGCACCGGCCGTCATCGTAAGCCCGGACCTCGCCCACTAAACGGTGAAACAAGCGCAAGAAGGAGCCCACACCTCCAAGTACAAATTTCAAGGCACAAAACACCTCCAAAATGCTCAACGGCAATGCAAGCACCGACCGTCATCGTAAGCCCGAGCTCCTTCCCCAGCAAGTCAATAAAGGGAATTCTTGCAAACCCATACAAGACCGCATATCCCCATGCACCGACCGTCATCGTAAGCCCGGACTTCGCCCACTAAACGGCAACTCAAGCACCGGCCATCAAAGTAAGCCCGAAGTTACCTTCTCAGCAGGAAAAGCCCCTACAAGGCCACAATGATCGCCAACGGATGAACACCGGCAGTCATCATAAGTCCAACCTTTTCCCCAACGGACAAAATGCGAGACGTTCACACCTCTCACAGTCAAAGCTCAAGGCAGCCATGCCTCCGCAAACCTCAGTCAGAAGACGAATCAAGTCCTCACGCATGACGCAACTACAGTCAGAAGACGAATCAAGTTCTCACACATGACGCAACCTCGGAAGACCGTATAAACCTCCCACATCACTATCTCCAGCCCGGAAGGCTTTAAATCACTCGATCCGGAAGACCGTATAAACCTCCCACATCACTATCTCCAGCCCGGAAGGCTTTAAATCACTCGGTCCGGAAGACCGTATAAACCTCCCACATCACTATTTCCAGCCCGGAAGGCTTTAAACCACTCGGTCCGGAAGATCGTATAAACCTCTCACATCACTATCTCCAGCCCAGAAGGCTTTAAACCACCCGATTCGGAAAATCATAAAAATTTCCATCTCAGGACACCACCATGTCCTCACAATCGACCTCGGCGGTCACCACATCTCAGGACGCCACCACGTCCTCACAGTCGACCTCGGCGGTCACACCACAAACCATCTTCTCATAAGATTACTCATCTTCTCGTAAGATTAACCATCTTCTCGTAAGATTAACCATCTTCTCGTAAAATTACCCATCTTCTCGTAAGATTACCCATCTTCTAGTAAGATTTCACACCCAGGACGCCACCACGTCCTTACCACTGACCTATGCGATCACACAGGACGCCGCCACGTCCTTACCACCGACCTATGCAGTCACACAGGATGCCGCCACGTCCTTATCACCGACATATGCGGTCACCTCAGAACGCCACCACGTCCTCACAGTCGAACTCGGCGGTCACACGACACTTCAGGGCACCACCACGCCCGTATACACTCACAATTTCACGACCTCTGAACTACGATCAGGCTTGATTCCCGCCAACAATACGTAGGAATCCTATCACAGGGTACAGCCATTGACCTATACGGTCACCCAGGACGCCACCATGTCCTTACCACCGACCTATACGGTCACCCAGGACGCCACCACGTCCTTACCACCGACCTATACGGTCACCCGGGACGCCACCACGTCCTCACCATCGACCTATGCGGTCACCCACAGGATACCATCACATCCACACACAGAGTTTCAGTCAGAGGACATCTCCAGTCCTCGTGCACAACAACACTCACCCCACACACGAACTACGATCAGACTTGATTCCCGCTAGGGATACGTAGGAATCCTATCACAGGGTCCAGCCAACTGACCTAAACAGTCACATAACAGGACACCGCCACGTCCTCACACACCGGCCTACACGGTCACTTCCTCTCCCAGCACGCGATCCAGATTAGGACCCTTATCTTATCGACGACCCCACTTCCTTCGTAAGTGACGTCATCGAGGGGCTTCTGTAAGTACCCCAATCTGGATCACCCTCTTTCGAGCATATGGGAAACACCGCAGACTCACAAACGCAGTCTCGAAGACCTCTGACACTCAAAATCCTCAAAAACCCCCAACCTAACCAAGGGAGGAACCTTTCTGGGATAAAAGGGGACAAAAGGACTTTTTGAGAATTTTTCAGAAATCAGAAAAGCACAAATGGTCCGTACGGACCTCTTTGCTGCAATGATTACTGAATCCCCTTAAAGTCCAATATATTCCCTCAAATCCCGGAGAACATCATTACTGGAATGCATGGTTAGTCCGTACGGACCTTATTGCATGCATAGTTGGTCCGTACGGACCTCTTTGTAACCAGACATAATGATTTCAAAATCTTCTTAATTTCCACAGATTCCCTCAAATCGAGGAAAACTAAAAATTTGGATTACCTAAGAGGTCCGTACGGACCTCTTTGCAGTTTTCCCCACACTATAAATAGAGGGCTCCCCCTCCCTCATTTGACACATCTCCCTCTTCTCTCCTCTCCCCCCAGCCTTCAGGCTCCCCTCTAAGACCCTTCGGGGCAATCTCGGCCCCTTTCGGATCCTTCCGAGGCCTTTCGAGCTCCTTTGTGGTGCTCCAAAGCCTCCCCGAGCGATCCCGCGCTGCCCCGAGGCACTCTCGAGGTACTCTGAGGCCCCTCGTGGTACTCCGAGGCCTTGCCTGGTCTTTCTCAAGGCGTCCCGGCTCTTTTCGAGTCAAACCGGCAACTTGAACGCACGCCGAAACTCTGCCCGAGTGATCCCTGCTATCCCAACGCATGCCGAAGATGCTGGAACATAGAAGTTCTTTCTTGCAAAATTTTTGGATTTTAAAATGATTGATTCTAAAACTGTAATGAATCAGGTCGAAGAGATGCAAGTTCTATTGCATAACATTGAAGCTAAAGGCATGCAATTGAGCGAATCCTTCCAAATTGCATGTATGATTGAGAAGTTGCCTCCTTCATGGAGAGATTTCAAAAGCTATCTCAAGCACAAGCGCAATGAGATTTCAATGGAAGACTTGCTTGTTCGTCTTCGTATTGAAGAAGACAATCGTAGTGCAGAAAAGAGAGCCAATGCACGAAACATGGAAGCAAAGGCTAACATCGTGCAAGAATCCCGACCTAAGAACAACAAAAGGAAGCTTGATGACTCTTCTAAGAAGAAGTCAAGTAATGACGGCAAAAAACTCTTGAAGTTCAAAGGGGACTGCTTCAATTGTAGAAAAAAGCGGTCACTGGGCAAAGGATTGTCGAAGCAAGAAGAATAAGCCTCCCCAAGCAAACATAACTGAAATAGATACTCTATTTATGGGTGTCTCCGAAGTAAGTCTGTCTGCTGTTGTATGTGAAGCCAACTTGGTGTCAAACGTCAAGGATTGGTGGGTGGACACCGGAGCCACTCGTCACATATGTGCCGACAAAAGCTTGTTCGCAGAATACAAGAACATGGAACGTGAATATTTTCTCTATATCGGAAATTCTGCAACTTCCAAGATTGAAAGCATTGGGAAGGTGATCTTGAAGTTCATATCGGGAAATGAGCTTACTCTCAACGATGTGATGCATGTACCCGACATAAGAAAGAATTTAATTTCTGGTTCATTGCTTAGTAAGAAGGGCTTCAAAATTGTATTTGAATCTGATAAGTTTGAACTTACTAAGGGGGCATGTATGTTGGGAAAGGATACTTGCTAGATGGCCTATTTAAGGCAAACGCTGTTGTAGTGGACAAGAAATCCACCTATTTTCACCCTCAAGTTATGAATAAAATTGACAATTCTATTTACTTGTGCGAGTCTTCTAATTTATGGCATGGTCGTTTAGGACATGTGAATCGTGCTTCTTTGAGAAAGCTTGTTGGTTTAGGACTTATTCCAAAACTTGATTCAATGAAAGATCACAAATGCAAAATTTGTGTTGAAGCAAAGTTTTCAAAGAAACCTTTTAAACCAATTGAAAGAACTAGTCAACTGTTGGGATTAATCTATAGCGATTTATGTGATTTAAAGTTTGTCCCAACTCGAGGCGGTAAGAAATACTTTGTTACTTTCATTGATGATCAAAGTAGATATTGTTATGTCTATTTGTTAAGTAGTAAAGATGAAGCAATGGATGCTTTCATCACTTACAAAACTAAAGTTGAAAATCAACTTGAAAAGTCAATTAAAGTATTAAGGTCCAATAGGGGTGGTGAATATGAATCAACGGAATCTAGTGACCTATGTTCCAAACTCGGAATCATTCATCAAATAACTGCTGAGAGGAAAAATAGAACTTTAAAAGACATGGTTAATTGCATGCTTGTAAGTTCGGGTTTACCACAAAACTTGTGGGGGAAGCAGTGTTATCTGCTAACTTTGTGTTGAATAGGATTCCACACAAGAAAACTGGTTACATACCATATGAATTGTGGAAAGGAAGAAAGCCTTCCTATAACTTCCTCAAAGTGTGGGGGTGTCTCGCAAAGGTTGCCGTTCCACCTCCTAAACGGTCAAAGTAAGGACCTAAGACCGTTGACTGTATATTTATTGGATATGCAATGAATAGCAGTGCGTACAAATTCTTAGTACATAAATCTAGAGCTGTCAAAACGGGCATACGAGGCGGGTTTGCCCGCGGGCCCGAAAAGCCCGCTGCGAAACGGGCCAGGGCGGGAAAGCCCACGAAAATTGCGGTCCTAAAAACTCTGGCCCAGCCCGCCCCGCATTAGGGCCGCGGGCAAAATGGGCCAGCCCGTAAACCCAGCTTCTTTTTTGTTTGTCAAGCAAATAAGTTAAGCCGCAAAGACGAAGTCTTCCAACTGTTGATTTCAATCTAAGGAATCAAATAAATGACCTAAAATACAGAAATATGTAGCTATTCACAAATCATACATATCCCAACCTAATTCAGAACGATTAGCTTGGTATATTTTTGTGTGTGTAAAACTATAAACGAACGGGGAGGCTACTGACCATGTTTGGTTTCGCCGGTGAAGATCCAACGATGTTGCCGTCCGATTGTTGTGAAACCTTAATATGCCGAGATAGTGAAAGAAGAGATGAGGTAGGAGTAATGAAGCTTTCTTTGGGAAAACCATAACACAACGGACAATTTTCATAGATTGGGTGGGCTTAGGCCCCGAATTAAATCCAAGCCCAGCTCAATTACTGGTTTCTTTCTGAACTGGGCTGACTCGAGATTTACCTTTTTTTTACGCGGGCTGCCCATGGCCCGCCTCGCCCCAACCCGCAAAAGCCCGCGGCCCGTGCGAGCAAAGCCCGAAAAGCCCGCATCCAAACGGGCATTGAATACACTAGCCCAACCCGCCCCTAATAAGTGGGGGGGGGCGGGCATGCCCGCGGGCTTTTGCCCGTTTTGACCGCTCTACATAAATCTGAAGTAAATGACATTCATGTCAATACAATAATTGAATCTCGTGACGCTGATTTTTTTGAGGACGTGTTCCCTAAGAAAAAAGATAGTTGTGAAAATACTCCTAAGAGACCACGTGGAAGCACTTCTGAAAATAATGAAGATGCTGAACCAAGAAGAAGCAAGAGAGCTAAAATTGCTAAAACTTTTGGTCCAGATTTTATCTCTAACTTTATGATTGAAGATGAGCCCTCAATCATTTAAGGAAGCCATGAACAGCTCAGAATCAACATTCTGGAAAAAAGATGTAAATAGTGAGATTGAATCCAATTTAAGTAACAACACTTGGTAAGTGGTTGATCTTCCTAAAGGTTCTAAACCAATAGGATGCAAATGGATTTTCAAAAATAAACTAAGATCGGATGGTTCCGTGGATAAATATAAGGCTCGTCTTGTTGCAAAAGGATATCGTCAAATGGAAGGATTTGACTTTTTTGACACATACTCTCCTGTTACAAGAATTACTTCAATTCAAATCTTAATAGCCATTGCAGCTTTGTATAATCTGAATATACATCAAATGGATGTAAAAATTGCATTTTTAAATGGTGATTTGAATGAAGAAATTTACATGGAACAACCCAAAGGTTTCAAGGTAAAAGGACAAGAGCACAAGGTATGCAAACTTGTTAAGTCCTTGTATGATTTGAAGCAAGCACCTAAACAATGGCATGAAAAATTTGACAATGTCATGATTATGAATGGTTTTATCACAAATGAATGTGATAAGTGTGTATACTCAAAGAAATTTGGTAACACATATGTATTTGTTTGTTTATACGTAGATGACATGCTCATATTTGGTCATGACATTAAAGTTATAAATAAAACAAAGAAATTGTTTACCAATAACTTTGATATGAAAGATATGGGTGAAGCAGATGTAATCTTGGGAATGAAAGTCTCTAGAACCTCCAATGGAATTAGTTTATCTCAAACACATTATGTTGATAAAATGATTGATAGATTTAATTCTCATGAAATTAAAGAGACTAATAATCCATTTATGTCCCATATAGTTCTTCAAAAGAATACTGGGAATGCGAAACAACAATTAGAGTAGTCTCAAATCATTGGAAGCCTAATGTACTTAATGCAGTGCACAAGGCCAGATATAGCATATGTTGTAAGTAAGCTAAGTCGTTTTACTAGTAATCCTAATAATGAGCATTGGAATGCATTATTAAGAGTTTTAGGATATATAAAACGAACTAGAGAGTATTCATTGCACTATAGCAATTATCATCCAGTAGTTGAAGGATATAGTGATGCAAATTGGATATCTGATACAGATGAATGCAAGACTACTAGTGGCTATGTATTTACTCTCGGTGGAGGTGCCATATCATGGAAATCTTCTAAGCAAACATGTATAGCTCGATCAATGATGGAATCTGAGTTTATTGCTTTAGATAAAGCTGGTGAAGAAGCCGAATGGCTTAGACATTTTTTAGAAGATATTCCTCTGTGGCCAAAACCCGTGCCTGCTATATGTATACATTGTGATAATCAAGCAGCTATAGCAAGGGCGGAGAATTTTATATACAACGGCAAATATCGACACATACATCGTAGACATAACACCGTTAGACAGTTATTCTCCAACGGAATGATATCGATTGATTTCGTGCGATCAAAGGATAACCTAGCGGATCTATTTACTAAAGGTTTATCTAAGGAGAGAATAAACTGTGCATCGAAAGAAATGGGGCTAAAGCCTAAACAAATCTAAATCAACTTGATGGAAAACTAACCTGGCGACTAAAGATCCCACGGACTAAGTTCAATAGGAAAAACTAGTCATGATTGATTTGAGAGAAGCACTTGGAAGTTTATCTTTATCCCATTTCTATGATGCAAAATTGCTGCCTACAAATTGGTAGAGGTTAAGCTATTGCTTTTAATGATGACTATATCTTATAAATTAGTACAAGTGGGGTAATGTAGGATACTCTTTATAACACATCACCTATGTTAGTGTGAACATGGCCGGTTCGTTGAGAATTTTACTTAGGCAAATTCTCTAAAGCACTCGCAGAACCAAGAAAGTTCAGGGCCGAAATAATGAACACAATAGAGAACAAAAATCTGATATGAGAATTAAATGTGTTTGGTCTATTGTTTAAGCTTACAATAATGTCTGACAATTCAATACGTTACGTACACTGATCAGCCAAGTAAGCTCGATAGATTCTTACTAAAGAAGGTTCAAAGCGAAAGCCACCTATCTTGATGCATTTATTTCTCATCTATGCTCTTCCTCTTCTTTCTTTTTTCGTGTCGACTTCTTTCATTCATGTGAGGGATTGTTGGAATATTAGGGTAAAATATTAGGGTGAATTGTAAAGTCAAGCCACGGCAGTTCAACAGTTCAGGAACTGCTCGGCTGAGCAAGGCGTAAGCCTCGGCCGAGCATCACTGTCCAGGAACATCCCTTTTATGTTAGCCTCTGCTCAGGCGATTCGCTAAAGTGCTCGGCCGAGCAACCATCCTATACACGGGTGAGTCACCAAAGGTGCTCGGCCGAGCATTTGCTGTTTTGGTCAATTTTTGCCCGAACATGTGCTGGCTTGGAGGGTTTGTGAATAGTCACAACTGACTCAACCTACTCTATATATAGACCCCTATTCCTTCATTCAGTCATCAAGTTATCGAATCAAGTTATTATCAAGTTAAACACAAGTAATCCAAGTTACAATCATTGTTCTCAATCCATTTCTCTCTCTCATTCAAAGGTGTGTGTTTCATTCAAAGAGTTCAAGTATCGTTCGTTCTTCAAGTTAGAAGACTAAGAGCAAGTCTGATTTTGGTTCGCCCGTCAAGGTTAGTTAAAGTGCACACTAACTCTTGGTAAAAAACATTGTATCTTGGGAGACATTCGCCATTGATCCGTTTGCACAATTACGGAGGCGAAATATTGTCATAAGGAGATTTACTTTGGCATAGCTCGCTTTATTCTCCTTCTTTTGATTTTCCGTAACGAAGATATCTAAAACATAACTAGATTAAGAAGAGAAGAAGAAGAAGAAGATGGAAGTGTGTACCTTGTGATTCCATGATTATTCTTAGTCTTGTTCTTGATGAAGTATAAAGATAGTCTTCAAAAAGGGAAGGAGTAGATCTTCTAAATGATGAGTGCCCTTATTCTCTTTAGTCTTCAAGTACTTAGGAAGAGTTTGGACTGAATGAGAATGTAATAACTAGTGATTCATAGGCTTGATGGATAGGCCTTTATATAGGAATTCAAGGGGCACTTCATTTAGGGACTACACCTATTGATATATAAGACATTATCATTATGCCCATCATATAATGGTATACTTATATTATGGAATTCTACATATTATATTATATCCTATACTTTATATTAATCATTATAATATTGATCACTATTTTATTAAGTACTTTCACTAATAATATATGTTTATATAATTCATGTTCTAACAATCTCCCACTTGGATTATAATGAGATATATTTATACTTAATAAAATCCTTCAATCATATTTATAACATAAATGACAACCCTCATGTGCACTTTGTTGTCATTCGAAAACAATCCCGTCCATTAGTCATATAAGTATAAGGACTAAAGGGGCAGTCGTTGTAATTGATTCGCAACTAAATCCACATTAATCACATATATATATCCAACTAAATGACATAGATTAAGTATAGATATGTAGCATGGAATATTAACGAATATATATAAAAATGCATATATATATATTCTCCAACTAGTCCTACTTTAACCAAATGAGATCAATTTAGATAAAAAAAAAACAACAAAAGGAAATAGAAACATTATAAACTCTCACTGATTTAAGCATTATCAAAAGTCATTACACCCATATGAGCAACATGCTCGTGAAATACTAAAGGAGATAATGCCTTAGTAAATGGATCCGCTAACATGGAGTTTGTACCAATAAGTTCTATTTCTATTTGTTCATTTTGTACTCTCTCTCTCTCACAACAAGAAACTTAATATCTATATGCTTAGATTTAGATGAACTCTTGTTGTTGTTGGAGTACAATACCGCGGCCCGATTGTCACAATATAACTTAAGCGGTCTTTCAACACCTTTGACAATTCGCAGCCCTTCTATGAACTTTTGCAGCCATATAGCTTGATTGGATGCCTCGTAGCAAGCAACAAACTCGGCTTCCATGGTGGAAGTAGTTACTAATGTTTGCTTGGCACTTCTCCAAGAAATTGCTCCACCGGCCAAAGTGAAGACATAACCCGATGTCGATTTGCGACTATCTTGGCATCCAGCAAAGTCGGAATCGGAAAAACCAATGATCTCAAGATGATCCGAATTTGTATATGTAAGCATGTAGTTCTTCGTGTTTTGTAAGTATCTCATCACTCTTTTGGCTGCGACCCAATGTTCTCTTCCCGAATTGCTTTGATATCGCCCAAGCATGCCAACAATAAAGGCAAGATCTGGGCGAGTACAGACTTGTGCATACATTAGGCTTCCTACTGCCGATGCGTAAGGGATATTTTCCATATACTTGGATTCAAGATTATTTTTAGGACATTGATTTAGACTGAACTTATCTCCCTTAGAGACCGGGGTGTCATGTGATTTACAATTTTCCATGCTAAACCTTTGTAATACCTTCTCTATATAGCTCTTTTGCGACAATCCTAACATACCTCGTGAGCGATCACAATGTATTTGAATTCCTAATACAAAAGAAGCTTCTCCAAGATCTTTCATCTCAAATTTATTTGAGAGAAATTTCTTAGTTTCCTTAAGAAGGTCCTTATCATTACTAGCAAGTAAAATGTCATCCACATATAAGATCAAAAATATAAATCTACTCCCACTGAATTTATGGTACACACAATCTTCACCAAGATTCATTTCAAAGCCAAATAAAAGAATAACTTGATTAAATTTTAAGTACCATTGACGAGATGCTTGCTTAAGCCCATAAATGGATTTCTTGAGTTTACAAACTAGTTGACTAGTTTGATCCGAATCAGTCACCATTTCTGGTTTCTTCATATAGATAGTTTTCTCAATGTCACCATTGAGAAAAGCTGTCTTTACATCCATTTGATGAAGCTCAAGGTCAAAATGTGCCACTAAAGCCATAATAATCCTAAAAGCATTTTTAGAGGATACCGGTGAAAATGTTTCTTTGTAATCAATGCCTTCCTTTTGAGTAAACCCTTTAGTGACAAGACGAGCCTTATGTCTTTTCACATTACCTTGTGAATCCCTTTTGGTCTTAAAGACCCATTTACACCCAATGGGTTTCACATTCTTAGGTAATGAGGCAAGATCCCAAACGTCATTATCATTCATGGATTTTAACTCTTCATTTATGGCATCAATCCACTTATGAGAATTTGGATCACTAATGGCTTCATGGAAGGTGATTGGCTAATCTCCCACTAAACCTAACGGTTCCTCATTCTCGGCAAGATACACATCATAATAATCCGGTATAGCACTCTTTCTTGCTCTATTAGATCTTCTTAATGGCACTGGTTCTTCTTGATTTTGAGGGTGTTGAATTTCTTCATCAACATTTTCATGTTGTTCATTAATAGGAGAATTAACGTCATTTTGAATATTATGTTCTTGTCGAATTTCAGGCACAACTGCTTGATTTTCGATAGGAACTATAGGAAGAGGTATAGAAACGAATTCCTCTTCCATTTTTTCAAATTCAAAATTACTATTCAAATTTTCCCCTCTAAATTCAACATCCTCAAAGAACCTGGCATTTTCTGTCTCGAAAAAGGTTCTAGTTTTTGGGTCATAGAATTTATATCCCCTAGATCTTTGAGAATACCCTACAAAATAACTACTAACGGTCTTAGCATCCAACTTTCCTTCGTTAGGTCTATAAGGCCTAGCTTCGGCTGGACAACCCCAAACATTAAGATGATTAAGGGACGATTTCTTACCTGTCCATAATTCATAAGGGGTTTTGTTAGTAGCTTTTGAAGGAGCTCTATTAAGTAGATAGGTTGCGATTTTCAAAGCATCGCCCCATAATGAGTGAGGTAAAGAAGTACAAGAAACCATACTTCTTACCATATCCTTAAGGGTTCTATTACGTCTCTCGGCTACACCATTCATGCTAGGTGTCCCCGGCATGGTGTAGTGAGGGACAATCCCACACTCTTCCAAATAGCGAGCAAAAGGACCCGGACGTTGTTCTCCCAAACCGTCATTCCGACCGTAGTATTGACCACCACGATCGGATCTAACGTTCTTAATAGTCTTTTCAAGTTGATTTTCAACTTCGGCTTTAAAAGACTTGAAAATGTCCAATGATTGAGACTTTTCATGAAGTAAATAAATGTATCCATAACGAGAGAAGTCATCTATGAACGTAATAAAATATATTTGTTCGTTCCATGAAGGGGTAGGGAACGGTCCACATATGTCCGTATGAATTAGTTCTAAGACTTTTGTAGCTCTCAAGGATCCATTTTTGTTTGTACTATTCATAAATTTTTTCTTAAGGCATTCAATACAAAAGTTATTTTCCGGAGTATCAAGCTTATTTAGTATTCCCTCGGACACAAGCTTGTCAATTCTCCTTTTGGAGATATGACCCAAACGCCTATGCCACAAGGTATAAGAGTTTTTACTTGAAAACTTTCTTTTTATGCCTCGAGAGTTAGTTTCATTATTATGGGACTCATTTAATAAATTGACTGGGTCAAGTAAATATAGATTATCAATGTAAGACAAAGAACTAGTACCAAAAAGCTTTGAATCAAAATATAAATTGCATTTATTATTACCGAAGATGCAAGAATAACCTTCTCGATCCAATGTAGTGACGGAAATTAAATTTCGTCTAAATGATGGAATAATAAATACATTGTTCAAAACCAAAAAGTATCCAGTACTCAAGGATAATCTATAAGTCCCTATGCCTTCCACCTCTACCGGCTTTTCAGCTCCCATGTAGATGAATCTTTCACCTTCATTAGGCGTTCGGTAGTTCAGGCAACCCTGCATACATGAACTTATGTGAGTAGTTGCACCGGAGTCTAACCACCATGTATACAAAGGATTTGAAACTAAATTAGCTTCAGTACAAACAAAGCTAAATGACATACCTTTCTTAATTCGCCATTGGCAATACTTAGGGCAGTCGGGCTTCATGTGAGTGGGGTTCTTGCAAAAGAAGCACTTTTTCACTTTTTGATCATTTGATGATCCCTTAGGCTTCTTTGTTGCAACCGCAATCTCCTTACCTTTTCTCTTAATTCCACGAGAAGAGGTAGATGCATAATGTGCACTTTCGGGTTTGGTGTGTTTCAACCTATCTTCTTCCTCCGTGACATGTGAAATTAATTTATTAATATTTCACTTGTCCTTTTGACAATTGTAGGTCGTTTCAAAATGACCAAATTGTGAAGGAAGAGAAATTAAAGCCAAATGCACAAGCAAGTCTTTCGACAAGTCCAACTTGAGTGCTTTTAATTTTGTTGATAGATGAAACATTTCCATTATGTATTCCCTTAGGTTTCCGGTGCCCTTATACCTCATGGAAACAAGCTTCATCAAGGTAGCACTTGTTTCCGATTTATCGTTTTTTGCAAAGCGTTGTTCTAAGGCATCTAGGAAACCTTTTGCACCATCATCCTCGGAGACACTATTCAGAAATGTCTCCGGGACTGCATTCTTAATTATGATTAGGCTGATGCCATTAGAACGCTTCCACCTCTCTGAACTCAAGCGGTCTTCCGCAGTGCTTTTATCAGTTAGAGGGGCAGGAGCTTGTTCTCTTAATGCGAGGTCAAGGTCCAAACATCCTAAGACCATAGTAATCTTGTTTTTCCAAGTTTTAAAGTTTGTCCCAGTTAGCAAAGGAATTGAATTTAAGGCAGTAGTGACAGATGAAGCACTGATCAAATCTGAATGAAGAGAACAAAAGAATGAAACAAAACATATATAAGAAACTACACAATGATTAATTATATTAAAATGAATTCCATCATAATAAAAGATAATCAATATGATATCAAGACTAATCTTTGGATTGCGAATTGACTCACAATTTGATTTATCTTAGGGTAAACAAATAGCTTAAACAACACACTTTAAATACTTGCCTTCTTTTGGGCCGGATCAAGTACAAAAAGTGTCCTAAAGTTTAAGGTATTTGTTCCCCGGTAATAAAGAATATAAACAATTCACTTTAAACACCCGCCTTCCTTTGGGATGGTTCACAGCATTTAAAATGATCAAAAGTTTAGTTCAATTATTACCCCATGGATGTAAATACTTAGTCAACAACAATGTCTCCTTTGGGAAACAAGCATGTTATCACATATCAACACTTACATTCATCACTTTAACAAATTTGTATTTAAATAACGTAAATTGCTTTGGCAACAATATTATTTAAACAATGAATAAATTTGTTTAAGCATATAATTAATCATACTTTAGGGCACTTAAGACTTTAAGGTAATTTCTGAAAATTTAAAGGGTAAAGAAACAAACGAAATTTATTAATAAAAGATAATATCCTTTTGTTCTACCCGTCCATTCTTAAAGTTTTGACAACTCTAAGAACCATCGAAGCGCGACTGGTGTCCAAATACTATAATTTATTAGTAAATTATCAAAATTATGGGGCAATATGGCCCTAATACCCCTCTAAATTAACCAAATCAAAGCTTAAGACAAAACATGGTCTTTGGATGTCATCAAACCCACTGTCAAGGGGGAGCGGACGCACCCCTATAAAGGGAGCGGACACTCCCAGTGAACAGAAGTTTCGTCAAATTTGGAAACGAAAAGTCACCAATTTTCTGCCAAGGGGGAGCGGACGCTCCCCTATAAAGGGAGCGGACGCTCCCAATGAACAAAAACTACAGCACGACTTGAAACCCAGATTTGACAAAAAGACACCAATTTTACACCCTTTTATGAACAGATTTGAACCAAAATAGGGCGTCGGGCCCTTTGCCAGGACAACGAGCCATAACATCCAATATCCCACATTTAGACTATCAATTCTTAACTTAATGGTGAATCAATATTCAACCAAAGCAAGTAGATCCGCATACTCACATCACATTTTTAAATGCGTGGCTATGCATATGAACAAACTCATAACGCATTCAAGGATGGTGGCTATGTTCAAAAATGGGATAATCTTACATTAAGAATTGAAAGCCTTGTGAGTAAATTTATAATTTAGAAGTAACATAATACTCTAGAATCTGAATTAGAGTATGATAATTCAAGAACACATGATAAACATAGAATCTTCTCAAGAATTAAAAGCATAAGGCTTTACAAGAAACTCAAACTCAATCTAGTATATGAGCAGACTCTGATACCAATTGTTGAAAACTGAACGATCCATTAACCATGAACCGACACATAACTAGATTAAGAAGAGAAAAAGAAGAAGAAGACGGAAGCGTGTACCTTGTGATTCCATGATTGTTCTTAGTCTTGTTCTTGATGAAGTATGAAGATAGTCTTCAAAAAGGGAAGGAGTAGATCTTCTAAATGATGAGTGTCCTTATTCTCTTTAGTCTTCAAGTACTTAAGAAGAGTTTGGACTGATTGAGAATGTAATAACTAGTGATTCATAGGCTTGATGGATATGCCTTTATATAGGAATTCAAGGGGCACTTCATTTAGGGACTACACCTATTGATATATAAGACATTACCATTATGCCCATCATTTAATGGTATACTTATATTATGAAATTCTATATATTATATTATATCATATACTTTATATTAATCATTATAATATTGATCACTATTTTATTAAGCACTTTCACTAATAATATATATTTATATAATCCATGTTCTAACATCAAATACTCCCTATCAAAAAAAACCTCACGTTAAATTACTACTCTGACCGAATCACCCATTTCCAGTCCCTACAAGTGGCGAAAGGAAGACAGTGAAATCAAATGGGGGAGTTGAGAGTGCACGGGAAGAAGTAGATAAGCCAGCTATATGTGAGAACTACATTTCTCTGTTTATTCAACGTTCTAAAACTCGGTTAACGGTTGTTTGGCGTTGGAGTGTGCCTAGCAATTAGAGGCTAGGTAAGGTCTAGTGGGGGCTTAGGCGAAACCGAAAGTGACATAATTTATGACATTTCAGTGAAATAGTGTTGAAAATGTCATATGAATACACAAATAAAATAATTTAAACGTAAATAGTAAAAAATTAAATACAATTTCAACTAAAGATACTAATATTAAAATTTATAGGTGGGTCCTAAACGTATTTAAAGTGAAACACAACATTTTAAAGAAGATTTGATTTAATTATTTTTAATAATTGGCTTGAGCGAATTTAAAGTCAAGCATATTATTTTATGACCGCCTCAATAAAATCTAGATGAAATCTATAGTATAAATCACACTTTCACTATCTACAGTATAATGAACAGTATCAAGTGTCAAATTTCTCATTTTGCCCTCATACATTTGTCTCTTTCTCATTTTGCCCTTAAATTTTTTTTTTAATTAAAAAAAAAACATATATCCTTGAACACGGACTTTTATGTTATAAGGAACGGTTTTTAAAATAGAGGTTTATTATTATCACATTTGGTTAGGTTAACAAATACAGTAAGCTCATTTCCCTTCATTGCTCCCGTGACCCCACCATCTTGTCTAGCTGTACAACATTTATGTCACCCATGCTGCAACCCTTTACCGCTTCACCAATCAAAAACTTACACGTCATTACCCTAGGTTGATTGTAGACATGTCCAAACGATTTCGATTTCGAAATCGCCGATTCCCGGTTTCCAAATAGTCGAAACCGTATTCGAACCATATTAATCCAGTTCCCGGTTCCCGGTTCTATCTGCCGGTTTCGGTTCCAGTTCCAACGGTTCCACCGATTCCATCATCATCTGACTTTTTTTTTAAATTCAAACCTCTTAAGACAGTAAAGACGCTAACTAATCTATTTTTTTTAATCAAAACCTCTTAAGACAGTAAAGACACTACACTACAAGTACAAATACTAAATAAATGCTAAATATTACATTTAACTTACCTTGATCAATCGCCGGTTTCCGGTTCCGATTCCCGGTTTCGGAACCACCGGTTCCCGTTTCCACCGGTTCCTCGGTTCCCAATATGGTGGATTCGTATTCGAACCGTTTCAATCCGGTTCCCGGTTACATTCGGTTCCCGGTTCCAGCGGTTTTCGATTCTCGCTGGTTCTCGATTTCGGTTCTATACGCTGATTTCATCGGTTCCCAGTTCTATTGGGACATGTCTAGTTGATTGTGCTTCATGTCGACCTCCGATTCAAGTATCTCATTGTTTTCTTTTCTAATTTCTTAATGTATTCGTAACTTTTTTGGAAGGGATATTTGTTAATTTTTTTGGTCTCGGTTTAATATTTTTTATTTAACTTGATAAGAAAATTAAAAAAAAAAAGTTGTAATTATAAAAAATAAAAGGTAAAATCTGGGGAGAAACGCGTTTCTCCCCAATTTACGAAGAAACGGGTTTACGGACGCACAACACACACACAGACGCAAAGGCATCTTCCTCACCCATCTCACCGGCCAAAACCCATCACCAAGCTCTCCCCCTCCGGCCAAATCAACCGGCGACCTCCAAACCCAACTTCAACCTCTTCTTCCCCGATCCAATCTATTCCAATTTCCCCTATTTTCCACCAATAAAACAATAAGCAAAAGTCTAACAGGCGTTTGCTGTCAAAAATGGAGATGGATACAAATGCCGGCTTTTCTGCTATATTTCTGTACATTTTTTATTGCCGGGAAAGTAAAATGCTATACAGCTCTTCATAGTTTCTATTTTTCTTCCTTCTTTTCCTATCTTATTCTTTTTTACTGCAGTTCCTACCTTTTGTATAGGCTTATATCGGCAATGTTCCTTCGTTAATTTGGTTGTCGTCTGAGCATGGTGATTTGGAGGGTTTGAACGTTTGTTTGTTATTTTCTGGATATCCAGAACCTTTTGAAAGGATATCCAGAACCTTTTGAAAGGATATCCAGAAATTTATTAAATGTTTCTGGATATCATTTTGTAAGTTTCTGGATATCAATTATAAAGCTTCTGGATATCCAGAACTCTTTGAAAGGATATCCAGAATCTTATGTAAGTGATATCCAGAAATTTAAAATTGGCTTCTGGATATAAGTTTTAAGATTTCTGGATATCCATATTCAATGTTCTGGATATCCAGAACCTTGTGAAAGTGATATTCAGATCAAAAATTTGGTCTTGGCCTTGGATTTGGTCTCAAATCTTTTTTCTGGATATCTGTCCCAAAGCTTCTGGATATCAATCCTAAAGCTTCTGGATATCCAGAAACCCGTTTCTCCATAACTTATGGAGAAACGCGTTTCTCCCCAGACCTACTCAAAATAAAATAAGAAAAAAAAAGTGGATAGAGAGTTTTTTTTTTCTAAATAACAATTGAGTCTCATTATCCATTTTAATTAATAAAACAACTAATAACTTTAAATTGGTACAAACTAAAAAAAAAAAGTAAGAACCTTATTTGGGATGGAGGGAATAAGTCACAAAAGTTTTTACGATTTTTTCTCACAGAAGTCGGCTGCATCAAGGCTAAAATCGCGCGCAAATTGAATAAGAGACGAGATGAACAAGCGTAATTGAATGTCTAAAATACCCTTAAAATATCTTTTGAATATGAATCGTCGAGATCGAATAAGCAGGCGAAATTGAGTGTGACTGCGCTGAATCCTAATCCAAAATTTTATGATATTTAATTATGTTCTCATTGCCCTTTCTCATTCCATCTATTTTTTTTTTAAAGAAAAAATTTGGTTACTTTATTTTATTAATAATAGATATAACGTCACTCAGACTATATCAATTATATATAAATAGAATATCACATGTATTTAACAGAATTCAAGCTCTCTAAATCCACTATAAAAACTAATACTGTATTTAATACCATTAGAACTAAATTTCTTTGATATTTTTTGCTCCCTCTAACCCAAGATGAATGTCTAGTGTTTTTTTTTTTAAGAAATTGTTTTAAAAGAAAAGTTTAATTTTTAAAAATTTTATTAAATTACTCATCAAAAATATAAGTTCTAATTTACACTTGATAAAAACTTATGTGAGAACACTATGACCCGTCTCATGGATGAGACGGGTTATTTTTGACCCATGACCCAGCCCATTGAACCAGCTCCAACCACGTTGAGTTCCGTTTTTGTTTCAAATTATACTACTACTATGTCGGTCTGTAGTTCCAATTAAGCCCAAAAAAAAAAAATTTAAAAAAAATTTGCTCCAGGACCCATGGGTCCGACCCTGACACGTGGCAGCCTCTCATAGGCCCAATTTTTTTTTTTAAATTTTTATATTTTGTTTTTTTTTTTCGATTTGTGAAAAGTAATAGTTACTATAACATAATGTAATAATTGTATGCATATAAAGTAATAGTTTGTATACATTAAAGTAATACTCCCTCCGTCCCGGCCGACTTAGGACTTTTTGCCATTTTGGGCGTCCCACCCGACTTAGGACGGCCCAAAATGAAAACCTTAAATCACTATTCTCTCCACTCATTTTCTCTCCTACATTATTTTAATACTCACAACACCATTATAATTTACTATTCCCTCCACTCATTCTCTCTCCTATTTTTAAATTACACTCACAACATTTACCTTTTCCTTAATCCCCGTGCCATTTCAAAAAATCCTAAGTCGGCCGGGACGGAGGGAGTACATATATACAGAAAAATAATAGTGTTTTTCCCTATATTTTCTTTTTTTGGAAAAAGTAATACTCCCTCCGTCCCGGCCGACTTAGGATTTATTTCCATTTTAGGCGTCCCACCCGACTTAGGACGGCCCAAAATGGAAACCTTAAATCACTATTCTCTCCACTCATTCTCTCTCCTACATTATTTTAATACTCACAACACCATTATAATTTACTATTCCCTCCACTCATTCTCTCTCCTATTTTTAAATTACACTCACAACATTTACCTTTTCCTTAATCCCCGTGTCGGGAGCAAATGTCCTAAGTCGGCCGGGACGGAGGGAGTACTTATTATAACTAAAATGTAACAAACGTGTTATTTATATGTAATAGTATTTGTACATAATTGTAACACGTATGTATAGATATCTATATGTTTTCAAACAATAGGTTACAATGAGTTCAAATTTATCATGATACAATTTCATCTATCAAAATGTTACATTTACTTGTATAAACTATTACATTCATATACATAAGTTATTACATTTCAAATGTAATACATATAGTTTGTATTACATTTGAAAAAATGGGTGAAAACGAGCTTTTGTTTTTTTTAAAACAGGTATTACGTTTACTTATGAATAATGTTACTTTATATGTATACAGTCATTACATTAAGAGATGGTAACTATTACTTTTTCTAAACCACTGAAAAGTCAAAAAAATAATATAAAAACTTAAAAAAAAAAGCAAAAAGCAAAAAAAAAAAACTAAATTAAAAAATTGGGCCTATGAGTATGTGGTTGTGTCCGGCGTTGGCACTGGTGCATGAGCAATTGAGAGGGGATTGAGTTTCCACCGGTGAGGAGGAGGTCGTGGGGTTTCTGGTAAGGAAGAGCTCGGTTAGAGAGAGATTGGATCGGGAAAGTTTGGGTCGCTGGTTGGTTTGGGGAGAGAATTAGATTCGGTGAGGTAGGGGTTGAAATTGCTGGTTAATTGGGATGTGAGAGAGAGGGTTAATGGCAGGTTTGGCCGGAGATTGGTGAGGAAGAAGACGACTGAGGGGCGGGCTCTGGTAAGTGCGTTTAGAGAGAGAGAGGAGAGAGAGAGGGAAGTTTCCGGATAGAGAGAGATAGGGAGAGTTAGAGAGAGAAGCTGTGAATGTGTGAGAGTTGGCGAATAAAAAAATTGGTCTATAAGAGGCTGTCACGTGGCGGATCATGCCCCATGGGTCATGGGTCGACCCGTCTCATGCATTAGACGGATCCCCTTGTTCTCATGAGAGACCACCTCTTTATACTTATACCATAATTGCATTATGATGACATCATTAAGGATTTTTGTATAGTTATGCTACTAGATAAGCCTAACTCTCAACTTATTTATGGTTTATTAAAATTGTGTAAAATTAATCATTTATTTTTTGAGAGGCAATTTTACTTGTTTACATTATTATTTTTCAAAGTTTTGCAACAATGGTTTAATTTTCGAGATAGATGAAAGAGGACTCTTTTTATGAAACATAGGAAATAACAAACCAAGAAAATATATAAATCAAATTAGTTGACTCACAATAAGGTGACTGGGAACCAATGATAATTGAGTTGCAATAACTCTGCAATTTTAGAACTACGCTAGATTATATATTCTAGATTTATATGTGCCCTAATAATATTTTCTCCCGCCAAAGAGCTTTTGTTCTAGGGGCCGGGGCAGGGCGGTCAATATCCTTTTCAATACGGGCAGGGCAGTCAATATCCTTTTCAATACGAGAGTTAAGGCGTTCGAAATTCAGCAAATGCAAATTTTACTATTTTAAAGTGTCACTCTTTTAATATTAATAGATTAAGTTATTTATTAGTAAAAAAGAAAAACATTTTTTTTTCTCCATCACCTACTTTTTCTTAAAAAAATTTTTGCCTTATTGCTATTGTAATCAAATTTGGAAGGAGTGCAATTGAACTGCATTATAGTTGGCCGTATCAATAACTTATACTCCCTCCGTTTCTCTACAAATCACACAGTTGATCAATTGAATCAATTTTTGACCATGATTTTATGAATGTCTAGATATTTCTCGAGTAGGTCTCCGAAAAAACGCGTTTCTCCATAAGTTATTATGAAGAAACGTGTTTTTCCCAAGGTTCTGAATATCAGTCTCAAATGTTTTGGATATCCAGAACCCTTTGATCATGATATCCAGAAGTTATGTTAGAATGGGACCAACACATACCAACTTTCTGGATATCAACTTAAATAGATTTTGGATATCACTTTCAAAGAGTTTTGGATATCCAGAACATTTAATATTGATATCCAGAAGCCTTTCAAAAGGTTCTGGATATCTAATACAAAGGTTCTGGATATCAGTCTCAAAGGTTCTAGATATCCAAAACCATTTGATCATGATATCCAAAATTTATATTAGAATGGGATCAACATATACCAACTTTCTGGATATCAACTTAAATAGATTCTGGATATCACTTTCAAAGAGTTCTGGATATCCAGAACATTTAATATTGATATCCAGGGAGAAACGCGTTGCCCAAGCCAAGGCCATGGCCAAGGTCATGGCCAATACAAAATTTTTGGATACCCGTTTCTCCATAACTTATGGAGAAACGCGTTTCTTCCTAGATTTTGGCATATCTCTATGCAATTCTAAAAAAAGTTATTGATAGTATTTCTGATGGTGAAGCAATAATAATTTTTAAAATTACAAAGAAATATCTAGATATTAATAAAATTATTGGTCAAAAATTTACACAGTTGATCAACTGTGTGAATTGTAATGGGACGGAGGATAGTATTTAGTTTTCAATAAGTGTATGGTTCTTTGTTGAGGACGGGCCAAAAGTAATTCAACTCTTAATAAATAATTAATTTAGTTATATAAATTAGAGCTGATTGTTATACAGTGCGATGTCGACTGACACTGGTCTCGTACTATATCCCTTTTAAACCCTACTCACCTTTAATGAACAACCATGTGAGAAAAAGGAACATAACCATTAACCTCTCTATCTCTTTCTTCTCAACTCCACATATAAAAAGCAAAACAATGCTTGGCTCATAGCCCTAGAGAGGTGTGGGGGCATATTATACTCAAACCCACTCAAGCCACCAGCCTTTGATATTTTTATTTCCCCCCTTTCTTCCACTTACTCCCCCCTTCAAACACAAGCTTACATTGTCTATAATTTGCATAACATCCTATTTTTATTCATTCATTTTTTCAAAGAATCCCTCAATCATTTCCCATATACAAATTACATAGTTTATATAACATTTTTTTAACATTTTTTTCTAGTTAATTATCAAATTATAGGAATCTTTTGATACATATAATGTGTTCGATAGGAATGTCTACTTATGATGAAGACTATCCTAATAAAATGGAGATTTGGAACAAGCGATTCGAAGTGGCGAGAGAGAAGATGAAGAGCTTGCCAAGGTTGACATGGAGAACGGTTTCGAAAGTGGGTCGGGAAGATCCGAGAAGGGTGACCCATGCAATCAAAGTTGGCTTCTCCTTGACATTGGTTTCTTGTTTGTACCTTTTGGAACCATTGTTCAAAAGTGTTGGTGAGACTGCTATTTGGGCTGTCATGACTGTCGTCGTTGTTCTCGAATTCACTGCTGGTATGTATCATCTTCTCCACTGTGTGCTTGTGTGTACGCGTCTGTTTTATGAGTTGATGTATATGACAGTTTTAACTGATAGACTGAAATTTTTAATTTCCGATTTGGGATAATATCTCTAACATTTACGACCTAAAACAACTAGATAGTCAAACAAACATATTTAATTACAGTTGAGAAGTTTTAGAGTCATAAAACCGGCTTAACCTAAACCTATAGTTTAGTAACATTTGTTTTTCACATTTTTTTGCTATCTTTATGATTTATTAGGTTAATGCTACAAAATAGAAAATTCACATGGATTATGATTTAAGCAATTGTACAACACAACACTTTAACCCATACAATAATGTACATTACAACATTTGAAACCACATTTTTACAATTTTGTACATCATTTATGTTTAATAAATATGATAATTTACATGTGGCTTCTAATTTTGTTTTCCATTTGTTTTGTGGTAATGATAGGTGCAACTCTATGCAAAGGATTGAATAGAGGATTTGGAACACTGTTGGCCGGATCATTGGCACTTTTATTTGAGTTCCTTGCTTCAGAAGCCAGGATGTATAAAGCTATTTTCATTGGAGCCGCAGTTTTTTTCATTGGTAATCAAGCAATTTACCCTTCTTTCAAAAGTGTAACACATTTCTTGACATTTGTACTTTGCTTTAGCTTCGGTTCTAACCATCATTTCTTACGCTTATTTCCGTTTCTTATGATTTTTACAGGAACTATTGCAACGTACATTAGATTCTTCCCAAAAATAAAGAAGAACTATGACTACGGCGTCTTGATATTCCTCTTGACATTCAATTTGATCACGGTTTCAAGTTACCGCGTTGATAATATACTGAAAATAGCTCACGAGCGGGTCTACACCATAGCCATAGGTTGCGGTATCTGCCTTTTGATGAGCTTATTGGTCTTCCCAAATTGGTCCGGAGAAGATCTTCATAATTCAACTGTTTCCAAACTTGAAGGATTAGCAAAATCAATCAAACGTAAGCAATAAAAATAAATCATTTTAGCTAATTATTGTTTAGAATAATAACAATATAGTATATAAATTAATTACTTTTCTTTTCCTCCCATAGTTTGTGTCGATCAATATTTCAGTGAGGAAGATTCTGATGCGAAGAAGGATGACGATTCATTAGAAGATCCCATTTACGTGGGTTACAAGGCAGTTTTAGACTCTAAACCTATTGATGAGACCTTGGTAAGCAGTAATTTTATTCTTAAAATTTTTCTAATTAAAAATAAAAAACGCACAACACTCATACAGCAAGATTAATTATTTAGACTAGAGAAATTAATTTAAATTTGACGAATATATAGGCATTACATGCAAGTTGGGAGCCAAGGCACTCGAGGCATTGTTATCGATTTCCCGGGCAGCAATATGTGAAATTGGGAGGTGTTCTTCGTCATTTTGGGTATACTGTCGTCGCTCTTCATGGATGCTTGCAGACTGAAATTCAGGTAATTAATTTTCTGCTGAATTTAAAATTGATTTTACAGAATTTAAATTCATTTTAAACAATAATTTAACTGCACAAAGAGATTTTTTTTTAGAGTTAATTTTTCTATTTTTATTTTTTTGGCTTGAATTTGGACGTTATTAGGTTTCTTTTCAAATCACGTCAATTGTAGCAATTTTAGTAATGTTTTCAACAGTTAAAAAATTGTTTATTTTCTCTAAGTGGTTGAAAATATGTGAAATATTTACGAAAGGAAAAAACTCAAATTATCTTCTCTGTATCGATCCAATTTTATCGGATGTCCCAAATGAAAAAAAAAAAAAAAACTCAAATTATCGAGATAGAGTAAGTTTTAGGGGAAACCTGTTTCTCCATAAGTTATAAAAAGCCCACTTTCATTCTTAAAAATATCAAGTTTAGACCTTAAAATATTGAGTTTAGGCCTTAAAATACCTAGAAAATAAAATAGTGAGCTTAGGCGTTAAAACAGTGAGTTTAAGCTAGAAAATAAAATAGCGAGTTTAGGCCTTAAAATAGTGAGTTTAGACTTTAAAACACCAAGTCGATATATTTAAAAATAAATTTTTTTATAATTTATGAAAAAACAGGTTTCTCCAAAATTTTCTGATCGGAGATAAGTTCAAAGTATACAATTGAGACGAGTCTAGAACTTGTTAGATGCAATGCAATGAATTAAGATTCCTTTAGCACTTCAAATGATAATAATGGAAGGTTTCAAGGCCCACAATCTTGTAGGTTTCATGTGATCATGTTCCTTTTAATAGCAACTCTTTGTTCTAACTCTAAATCAAATTATTTCCGACATTGATGCAATAATTAATCAAATACAATTTTTTTATATTTATCTTATTTATTCTTGATTAGATCAAGTGACAAAATGATGATAAATTATTTCCTAACCATTTATTTTTCTTCCTTTTTTCCCATTTATTTTAGACTCCGAGATCAATTCGAGCCTTATTCAAGGATCCATGCATTCGCCTTGCCGGAGAAGTATCAAAAGCCCTAAATGAACTAGCCGAAAACATAAAGGACCATCGACAATGCTCCCCGGGACTAATCTCTGATCACCTGCACGAAGCATTGCATGACCTAGATAAGGCCTTAAAATCCCAACCACGCCTTTTCCTAGGCCCTAAAGCGCTAGCCAACAACGCCAACATGCTAGCTGCAGCCCTAGCAGCCAGACAACAAAAGTCCGAAAATACGCACTTACCGAGCGTGAGAACCGATTCATCTGCATTGTACGAGTGGAAATCTAAAAGAGCTTTTGAGGCATCAAAAGAAGCCGAGAGAAAAGTATTGAGGCCAACTTTGAGTAAGATCGCGATCACTAGCCTTGAGTTCTCGGAAACCCTCCCGTTTGCTGCTTTTGCTTCTTTGCTAGTGGAAACCGTGGCTCGGCTTGATCTTGTTATCGAGGAAGTTGAGGAGTTGGGGAGGATTGCTAGGTTTAAAGAGTATAAGTATTGTGATGATGAATTGATTGTGAATGTTGAGAAGTCGTCAAAAAGGGAGGAGAATCGTGGCAATGTTGCGAATAATATGCCGTCGACAATGGCAGATTAGTAGCTATGCATATTGTTTTGCTAAAGAACCATCGTAAGATAATGTTTGTTTTTACGAAGAGTTTGAATCAAGGTCGATATATATTGAAGTCTTCTTATAATTTGTAGATTTTCTTTCAAAAAATTCCTTGCATTTTATGAGAAAACTTCGAGGTTGTAAAATTCATTCTTCTTATTTAATGATACAGTTCATATCACTACTTAGTGAATCTGCATCAGTGTTTAATGAAATTGGGCCGCCTATAGTCAAACTGCAAGGCAAAACAGAGGATCAAGATTAAATTTAGGACAAATCAAAGGTCTCTTAATGTTGGGGTGGGTGAAATTCTCGAAATGACCCCTCAACACTTGTAGTTGTTGCTCAATAAATACAAAATTTATAACTCGATAATTTTTTAAATGAAAATCCAATTTTTTTTCCCCAAATGAATGTCGTAAGTTTTTTTTTTTTTTTTGATAGAATAGAAGGATAGATATTATGTAACAATTAAAATAGATTGATAAATATTATGTAACAACTAAATATAGGATGTATATCATATCAGTTTGGTAGGTATATCACTTCCTTGTAAATAGGAGATAGGGGTGAGCACGGATCGGTTTGGATCGGTTTTAGGATAAAACCGACACCAAACCAATAACTATCGGTTTTGGGTAAATCAAAACCATTAATTTCGGTTTCTTAATGGTTTGGTGTTAACGGTTTCGGTGTGATATCGGTTTGGTTCGGTGTCTTAATGGATTGGTGGGCTTTAATGGGCCTTGTTTGGGCATCCTTAAACTTTTGTTGGGCTTTGTTGGGCCAAGCATATAAACCAGCCCATATAAATGAGATTTTGACATTCAACAACACAACACAAAAAAAAAAAAAAAAAAACAACACATATAAAAATAACATTCATCCATAAAAATAACATTCATCCATAAAAATAACATTCATCCATAAAAAAAAAAACAACACATATAAAAATAACATTCATCCATAAAAATAACATTCATCCATATTAAGCTTAAAAGTATGATGTTAACATAAGGAGAATTACAAATGTAAAATTCTTCTCTTCTTCAACACTTCAAAAGAGACCTCTTCAACTCTTCAAAAAGTCTACAATTCCTGCATAATTGAAAAAAAAATTCATTTTGAGACGGTAAAAATGTAAAACAATACAGTATTGTTGCCCAAGTCTATCAACAAAGAGCTGAGAACAGAGAAAAAATGGGTACTAAGGTTCAAATCACTTCAATCTCAGCAAATATTTGTAACACATAAACATACTCAAACACAGGACGTATGGCCAAAGATATAAATCTACTTTAGTATCAGATTCTTCAGTCTAATGCACGCACCAAACCACCATCATGATTATCTCTAAGGGGGAAAGAAATTATGAGAAATTCATTTAAAAGATGAGCACAACTTTTTTACATTTCAATGATGCCTTAGAAAGGCACTCTGTTAACTATAACCGAGAGTAGTTATCCAAGGTATGAGCTACTACAATTTGATGTTCTATTCAGGCAAACACACACACACATAGGTAAGAATTATGCCAGCCTCACAGAATTAAGAACTAAACAAATAATGTGTGATACATTATTCAAATACCTACTGCAAATAGACATCTAAACAAAGTCTGAATGGGACTGATTTCTATGACATGTGTCTATGGACCTTAAGCCCTACATTACCCGATTGGGACAAACTAATTTTACCTCAACACTTGAAGCAATTCAAGTCATCAAATAGAACTGCTAAGGCAGTTTAAACAGATGGATATGATATGGGTATCTTTAGCGGCAGGTACATCCACTTTGTTGAATAGAATGATACAGAAACAGTAACCATATACAGAAACAGAAACAGAAAATGGAAGAAACAGAAACAATTACATGATCCTTCATGAAATCTCAGCTGAAAAGCATGATTAATTTCTAACTTTTAATTCCTGCATCTAGCTTTGAATGATTCAATACGGAAAATCAAAAACTGGGAAGAATATATGTTTGTACCAAACTGGTAATTACACCAAAAAAACTGGGAAGAATATAAGAGTTAAAACTGGAATAAAAAAAATTGATCTTTTGGGTCAAATTCCAGTTCCAAAACATAAACACAAAATTATACTCCCTTCATCCCTAAATGAAGGGAGTATGGAGGCAAATGGCGGACCTGTTTCGAAATTCATAGCATTTCATGAAATTACATACTGATTCAACAACAACGCAATAATAAAGTGAGAAATTACCTCGAGAAACTAGATAACCACACCTTCTTCTTGGTCACCGGAATCAATGGAGCTCGTCGGATTTGAGGGAGGCTTGACTGGGATTCCTTTTACGATTTCTCTAAATGTTTGAGGGAGGCTTGACTGGGATTCCTCTCCTATTAGGAGAGGACATCTTGTATACTCCCTCCGTCCCGGTAGAAGCGTCACCCTTTTAGGGGTGGCGCGCAAATTAAGGAAAAGTGTGGGAAGAAAAAATGTTGTTAGTGTAATTTAAAAATAGGAGAGAGAATTAGTGGAGAAAATAGTGAATTTTAAAAGTGTTGTGAGTGTAGAGGAGAGAGAATTAGTAGAGGGAATAGTGGATGGGATAATAAAATATTAATAAAAGTTTCCTTTTTAGGAAAGGGTGACGCTATAAATGGGACGTCATTTTGGGTAAAAAGTGACGCTTCGGCCGGGACGGAGGGAGTATATACTTTCTCCTCCGTCCCACCTCACTTGACACCCAAAAGGTGGGCACAAAAAGTAAGAAAAAAGAATAAAATAAAAAAAATGTGTGGTAAAAAATGAAGAGAGAGAATGAGTGGGGTAAATAGTAGTGTTGGTTGAATAAATTGAGTGGTGGAAAATGAAGAGAGAGAATGAGTGGTGGGGTCCATCTAATATAAAAATATAAAAAGTAGGCTATTTTTGGGAGATGTCAAATGAGCTGGAACGGCCCAAAATGAAAATAAGTGTCAAGTGAGCTGGAACGGAGGGAGTACATGGTAAATAAATGAGAGAGTCACGAATCAAATTCCTTTATGGTATCAGAGCAAACCCTAGTCGCCCTACTCCCTCTTCTTCTCGAATTATCTCTCTTCTTCTCGGTTTTTCTCTCTCTTTCTAATGGCTGCCTCCTCTTCCTCAACTCTGCTACCTCCGGTATTCATTGTGGGTAACATCAAAAACTTTATCCCCATCATTCTTGATACCAAGACGGGGAAGTATGTTACATGGGCAGAGCTTTTTCAGATCCATATTCAAGTATATGAGGTAATTGATCACATTATCCCTCCTAAGGCACACGATAGAAACAAGGTGGCGGAACCCACTACTACCGAGCTAGCCTTACGATCTCGATTGGAAGCTCTAGTATGACAGTGGATATATGGTACGATCTCTCCTCGCCTATTGCAGACAATTCTTGAACCCGGCTCGACTGCTCAACGTGCATGGGAAAGTTTGCAAGGAATTTTTCAAGATAATAAAACTTTCCGGGCTGTTTACCTTGAGAATCAGTTTTCTCAAGTCCTCTTGTATAATTTCTCAGATGTATCCCGTCTCAATAAGTACAGAGGCCATGTGCGAAATGAGAATATGGGGCCCCATTTGGAGAACACCCCCTCGACTTCAGGCCCTAAATTGCAATTTACCCTTTAAAAAATTAACACAATAATCTGTTTTATATATATATTTAATGGACATAGATAAAATTGGGGTCCTTCAAAATTTGGGGCCCTGTGCAAAGGAACCTAATGTTCCATGTCTGAGCCGGCCCTGTGTATCGGCCTATTGCAAGGAACTTAAATCCCTAGCTGATCAACTAGCAAACGTTGGCGCTAAAGTTTCAAACAATCAGATGGTACTGTAAGTACCCAAATCTGGCTCATGCCTTCCGGTTAAATTTTCCGGCAATTTCGGTAAGTTTCCCGGTAATTCCCCGGACCTTCCTAGTGTTCCGGAAATATTCCGGAACAGTTTCAAATTAATTAAAGGCTGAAGAGGAGCCTTCCTAATTAAGAAACACGTTTTTCTTAATTAGGAAGAAGTTTCTAGAATTTTCCACCTTGCATGGTTCTAGAAATGCTGAGTCACAATGGATAATGCCGCACGGCTGCATTAGCTCGAGGTCCCTAGCCGCACGGCCTCATTAGCCTTATCAATTTGCCTATAAATAGAGCCACTCCTCTACCCATTTTAATCATCCACAAGATTGCATCACATTACAAATCACCCACAAACACTCCTGTCGTGAAGAAGTGCTTTGGAAGTTCAAGAAGGTGAAGAAGAAGGCCAAGAAGCTACCTCCCTTCTTCTTGAAGATCCAAGATCAACCTCTCCTCCTAGCTCCATCCAAAGAAGAAGGAAGCCATTGGTAACCTCGCACGCCCTAACCTCGCATCCTAATTACTTTATAAATTGCTCATTGCATTACCTTTATATTGCTTGGGACTTGGTAGATTAAAGATCACATCTTTATATTCCCCCTTCCCCTTTTGCATGCATTAGACATCATTTGTCATAAAAATGTAGTCTTTCCCCATAAAGGTGCATCCTTTGCACCTAAAACCCCCATTTTCCAATAAAAATGTCATCTTTATGCATCCTTTGCATATAAAAATCAAATCTTTTCAATCAAAATGCATCCTTTGCATTCAAAATCCCTTTTCCAAGCATCATTTGCTTTAAAGACCATGTCTTTACCATAAACTAGCATCATATGCTTTTCAAAATGCAATCTTTATGCATCATTTGCATAATGAATGCCAATTTCTTCAACAAAATGCATCATTTGCATAAAAATCATATCTTTATGCATCATTTGCAATAAAGATCATTTCTTTGAATTAAGTGCATCATTTTACTGACCCAAAAAATGTCATCTTTTCATTAAAGTGTCATTTTTACATACATTTCCCCCATTCCCCCATTAGCAACCTAGGAACGGACCGGTGTAAAAGATCCTATCTTTACATCGTTCCTTCCATAAAGGTTTCATAATCTCTTTAGAAAAGGGACACCTTGAACCCTATATCTCCGATTATCACTTAAGATGAGTATGAAGCATCTATACAAGCTCGACCATCTTAAAGTGTAGGATTGATGGGCTAAGGACCCTCCTTTTCTAAAGAACCTCATCTTTGACTACAAAGAGAGTCATTCTCTCGATCACGCAAGTCCCAAGGTCTAAAAAATGCGATGATCACAAGTCGAGATGAGGGCGGGATCATAATCCCGAATACATAAAATCCAAGAAATCGGCGACAACCAACAAATGGTTTGTACGTCCGGAAGACGACTTGGGACATTCCCTCCCCTTTATCATCAAACACATGCACACAAGAAAGCACGCAAGCAAGCACGATTAATGAAATCATGGGAGACTTGCTCGGCAAGGCACCTTGGGTGAACGACGATCCGTTCTTCCCGAGGGGTAACTTAACCTCAGAACCCATAAAACCTTTTTTCAAAGTTTTGAGGTAATCAAAATGGCGTGGCGACTCCGTTTTCAAATTAAACCGGATGTCTTCAAACTCGCGTGAATCCAACAAAAACAAAATTTGGGCACACATTCACGGTTTGGCGACTCATTTGGGGATATCCCCGAAAGGAGAAAAGCTTTTATTTTCAAAACAAAAAAATCGATACTCGGTATATAGGTGGAAACCACTTACCCTTCTGTACACTCACGATGTGGGAGTTGGGATAACAGGTGGTTTAACAATCCACGTACCCGGTATCACTTTTCGAAAAAAATTTGAAAAAAATAAAAGAAAGCTTTTCCCTTTGAGCGGGTTAGACTCCGTCGCCGATTTCATTAATCATGCTTGCTTTCTTTACCATGCATTGCATCATTTGCATCTTGGAATCTGTGCATACTTTGAACGGGAAACAACCGAAAAATAGCAAAGGAGTGGAACACTGGAAAATTGATCCATGCGGTCGTGCGGCTCAATCCTCCTTGGATTCGGCAGGGCGACCTCGGTGGCAATTCCACCGGGAAAAATTGAGGTTAATCTGGCGATCCTAGCAGCTTGGGGCTACTCGGCTCCATGGCTGGCCCAGGGCTCCCGAGAAAATTTACGTGCTTATGTGTTGCATTCTCCCCGTCCCGAAAATCATTCCTTTAAAACACATTTACGAAAATCTCTGTTTTAACTCAAAAAGGAACATTTTTAGGAGACCGCACCTTCTGGCGCACACGATATATCTGTACACTTTTGCACGCACGTCCTTCAGCAGGGTGGTTCAGTGCGATCACGGACGGCCTTACGATGCTCCCGGGCGCGCACGGAATCATCCCAACCTCCCCATGGCGGCCGGTGTCGACCAATGCACGGTCCAGGTGTCACACGTTTCAAAAAACCGTGACTTTTGGTTGGTTTTGGTCTAGTCCGTGTCATATAGCCCGGTTGCATACCCTCGTAAAGGTCAAGCCTTAGTTCATAACGGAAGAAGAACTACGCAAAATTCCGACAAGGAAAAATTGGCGAGATCTCAACTCAGACATTGACTATTGACCTTGACACGCACGGAATGCGTAAGAGTCAAGACCGAGTCTTTGCCAACAAATCAAAGATCTTTCGCTCAAGCGAAGCTCTGCTAAAATTCCGACAAGGAAAAATTGGCAAGATCTTGACCCGGCATTGACTTCGATTCTAACTCACGCCGGCGTATGCAACGAAGTTCAATGTGACCTTTGTGTCATCCGGCTTTTGCCGCCCGACCCATGCCTATTATCTTCTCGGACATTACCGAAAGTCAAAACGTCATTCGCTCAAGCGAAATTACGCAAAAAATCCTATCAAGGCGAAAGACGAGACTTTCCGGTATTGCCTTGACTATAATCCGCATCGCTCGTGCGTTGAAAGTTCCTATGACCCGCTAGACCCGTTAGGAGCGTTCTTTACTCTCGGTCGGTGGGATCCGCGTGCCCTATAGGACCCTCGCCAGTGTCCACCTGGGAGGTCGAAATACGGGTGGAATACGAGGGGCTTATAGACGTAGTGACGGAACCGCGATCCGGGATCTAGAGTAGTTACGAAAAAGAAGGGCAAACCCCTTTTCCAACCAAATAGATATTAATAAAAGACAACATTTTAAGTAAAGCTGGAAGATTCTAATTTGCATATTGCACAGGCCTTGCCTAAACACCTACCGAGTCTAAACCTTTCCTATCCCTTTCCCTTGACGAGAAAGAAGTGGGTGAGAACAGGGTCGGCGACTTGTTAGCGCGGAATTCTCGAGACGGTTCGCGAGAATCCTCGGTTTGGTCGATCCGAGAGAGTCGAGAATGTCCGATTCGACGAGAGAACGAGCCTTGGTTTGGGTAACCGAGATGACTAGGGAAGCGAGCTAGCCTATAGCCCATCCCCTCTAATCCTTTGCCAAAGGCTGTCCCTTTTCGGTCTTCCCCAACATCCCGAGCCGTCGGGGTCCCGACACCCTCGCGGCCTTTGCATCACCCAGTGGGACTCTTTCCCTCCTTTCGGCCTAATCCAAATCCCTTTACTTTGGAATCCCGGTACCAACTGACCTCTCTAATTTCGTCAACGCTTTGTGAATTTGCCTATCTCTCGAGACGGTGGTAGTGAAGAATCGATCGGGAACGAGAATAGGAATGGATGGATTTACGGTGATGATGACAGGTTAGTAGAAGGAATGGACTTGGAGTCGGCGAAGTGAAACCCCGAAGGGCAAGATGAGGTAGAAAACCACCGACCGGAATAGGAGATGAAATCACTTCAAAGTGTATTTGCGGCTGTGTGAAGGCTCGAGAAAAGGAAAAGATGCTAGCTTAGATGAAGCGGTATATGAGTCCTACATCCTAGAGTTCAATACTCCTTACAAAGACTTGGTCGGTGAATGGAGGGATTTAATTGAAGCCCTAGGCGAAAGAGGAAAATGGGCTCCGCCCCACCGATCTGGAAAACGTAAGCATCGCGGAAGCCAAACTCTCATCGGGGAGAGTAGACTGCATTACGGTGTTAGTAGTCACTCCACGAGACCTTGTCAGAAGAAGAGTGTATGGATGCCACTGGAAAGAGTCTTAAGTCTCGGCGACCAGTCCCCTTTATGTCTGTGGCGACAATGATGTTTTCTTGGTAATTCCCAAGTCAAAGGAGGAGTCCAAGATACCTCTTATATGGCGTCAAGTATCCCGACTGCTTTTGCCCTCATTGGTCATCGAGTCAAGACGAAAGTTCCGCGAGAGTTACTACGGTGATGCGATGAAGACACGGTCGAAGTGCCGGAAGGAACAGTAGAAGAGTGGTTAGCCCGAAGCGAAGCCCGGAAAACCTTCAGACGGTGAAGAACGAAACCCGCCATGAGGTTTGACCCCTTGAAATCCTTATTGATGATGGAATTTCTCACTTGAGAAAATGTTTAGCCAATGTCAAAGATGCCATCGGAAGGTGACCCCTAGAGAAAGAAGGGACATGCTTGACGGTGATGAGGAATGTGATCCCACTCTGTTGAAAAAATTGTTGGACCGGATGAGAAAGCCGGTTGCCGGGCTCAGGCCACGAAAGTGATAACTCTGTTGCATGTTGACTTTGAAAAGTTTGAATGAGGCTGTGAAGGCTCTAAACGGAGAAGGTAAAGCGAAACCAGCCTTTGCTAAGCCAATCGAGAGTCGAGAACCACGAGAAGGTCGAAAGCCGTTAACTTGGGATCGAGATTCGGCGGCCTACGCCTCCCGGTAGTGCCATTAATCGGATTAATCGGCGGAAATTGGCCATACGCCGGCAAGAGCCCGCCTCGACTTTGAAAGAGCTAACAGAATCCTCCGGTAGGAATAATGACTCGGGAAAATCTAATGTTTATGTGATGACTCGATGCGGACGAGATGAGTATTGAAGCGGCCTAAGGGTGACAAAAAGAATGCCGTTTCGGAGCCAAAGACGAGATAAGAGGCCTTATAAGTTGGAAGTAGAAAAGCCGGACTACGACAAAGAGGATCCGGTGTTGACTCGGTTGAAGTGTACCCAAGCCAATATCTCCTTGTGGTCCTGTTAACCTCTTCATACCCTCATAAGTTGAAGCTAGAAGAAAGTTTGGCCAAGACCATGGTGCCCATAGATGTCACCCCGGATGAGGTCGTCCAAATGATTGGAAGTATCCACTACGGAAACATCATTACCTTCAACGACTTGGACACTGCCAAAGTATGGGGCTAGTCATAACGAACCTCTTTACATCACAGTCCGGTTAGAAGAGCGTCGATTGCCACGGGTATTAGTCGATGGAGGGTGCGATGAATGTCTTGCCGGCCAAGATGATGGACTTATTGGACTGAAACCAACAGATTTGAAGCCTTCTAGTCGAGACTATTAAGGCTTATGACTCCCTTTGCACGGTCGGTTTTGGGGATTGCTACTCTCAGGCGTGTGGTTCGGAAAAAAGGTCATGGACGTCGATTTTCAAGTGATTGATATTCCGATTTCATTTCTTGCTCTCTTGGGGCGACCACTGGATCCATCGAGATAAATGGGGTAGCCTCTACTTTGCACCCGGTGCGTCAAATTTCGATCAAATGATGGTACTATCACCACCATTTATGGAAACGGTGTCACGGTAGAAGGAACGGCCTTGGAGACATCCCGATATTGGAAATCAAACATGATGACGAAGGGTTGGCATTGACGGGATTCTCTGTAGCTCCCTCCAAAGCACAAGTGTGTAGCAACGACCTCACTACTACTTCCGATCAAATCCCTCTGCCATGAGAATGATGAGAAAAATGGGTTATCTTAGGGACTTGGATTGGGTGGAAGACTTCGGGGTCGCAATACCATCATCGATGTAAAGGAACGAGAATACCGAGATACGGCTTGGGGTACAAACCAAATGGCGAGAAAAGATAAAGGGGTCCGGCTTCATCCCTACGGTTTATCCACGACCCATTATTTTACAAAAGGCGAGACACAATACGATAAAAGTGATCACGAGATCTCCTTGCGAGAAAACCCTTACGGAGAATCTTGAGAAAATGAGGGAAAGCCGGCCAATCTGTTCGAAGAATGTTCCTTGACTTGCCGGACATTCTGGGGCTACCACTACCGTTCGGAGCGAGTATGTCTTGAAAGGGAACTCGAGACGGCGTCAAAGAGTCGGCATCCGGGGTAATGGATTTCTCCGCCTTCGAGTTAGCTCTTAGAAGATCGGCGGATAGAAGGCCCGGTAGTGAAGACGGTGAGTGGGGCTGCTACGGTTGTTTGATGAAGAAGCACGAGATCCCAGATTTGATCGACTTCGGCTCGAGATGATGAGATAGTTGCCGTAATTGGAGACGGTGGTGAGAATCCTTTTGATCCCCGCACTTTGGTAACTAAGACGAAATGCCATTGAAGAATTGGGAGACGTTCTCGGGGCCGATAGCCAGCCGACGGCAAATGATAGCGGAGCTTGGATTGGTACCTCGTCCTTCTCAGCCCGGTCGTGTCAAACACCTGTTGTCCATACGGTTGAGTCGGGAATCTTTGAATTCCGAGTCCTGCGAGTCATCCAGAAGGCCTCACGCTGAGGACTATCAAAATGTAATCGATGTCATCTTTCCCCTTATTTTGAATGAAATGACGGATCTTTACGAGTATCCTCTTATTGCCAACTTAACAAATGATAAATTAACTCAAAACTTAACAACGAGTTAATAATGAATCATTTGAACAAGATGCAAACACACTAAATGAACAATACATTAAAGAAATCTTTAAGCGGGTTTCGGAAAAAGAGGAAAATCGGGCCCCAGTGCCGAGGAGGTTTTGACAAGTGTGAACTTGGAGTGCTTGTCGAGGAACCTAAAGAGACACGAGATCGGAAACTTCTTCCGGGGTTGAACGGGACGGTGATCGATGCGCTCGGGGAATACGTCGACGTGTTTGCATGGTCATACGGGGATATGCCGGGGCTAGACGGTTCGATAGTAGAGCACGAGAATCCCTCTAGCACCGGATGCTAAACCGGTAAAGCGAGCGAGGAAGATCAAGCGAGAATGGTCTCTACGAGGTCAAAGAAGAAATTGAGAAGCTCTTTGCGGGTAGGATTCATCGAGTCATCGAATATCCGACATGGTTGTCCAATATTGTGACCGTCACCAAGGCCGATGGGAAGGTGCTGCTTGTGTGGATTTCAGAGATTTGAACAAGGCCGGCCCCAAGGACGATTACCCTTTGCCAAACATAGACATCTGGTGGACTCCACTTGCCAACTACGAAGTCAAATCCTTCGTTGATGGCTTTGCGGGATACAACCCAGGATCAAGATGGCGAGGAAGACCAAGAAAAGACGGCCTTCACCACGCCGTGGGAACTTCTTGTTATACGGTGATGCCATTTGGGCTTAAGAACGCCGGGGCTACTTACGAAAGGGCGGCGGCCGCGCTTTTTCATGACATGATCCACAAGGAGATCGAGGTCTACGTAGACGACATGATAATCCACTCAAAGGCGAGGACGGGCGGCACTTTGTTGACTGCGGAAGTTCTTTGAGAGGCGAGACAACATTCCATGAGACTAAACCTGCTAAATGCACCTTCGGAGTGACAAGGGGAAAAGTGCTTGGGTATATGGTCACGGAGCGAGGTATCGAAGTTGACCCCCAAAGATCAAAGCCATTATGGATATGAGGCCACCTCGGACCCGGACGAAGTCAAGAGCTTTATGGGAAAAGCTGCGGTACATTAGCCGTTTCGTCAATCGGTTGACCACTATGTGCGAGCCCATCTTCAAGCTCATGAAGAAGAACGTAGACACGAGAATGGACCGAAGAATGCCGGGATGCTTTTGACGAGATCAAGGCATACTTGGTACACCCTCCGGTGCTATGCCCCCACATAGACGAAACCTCTTACGCTCTATCTCACTTTGTCGATACGGCGGTTGGGGCTATGCTTGCTCGGGAAAAGAAAGACTCTCGGGTAGAAACGCCATTTACTTTGTCGGCGGAAGGCTGCGGGGAAGTGAGCTCAATTACTCGGCATGTGAAAAGACACATGCGGGAGGCAGTGCAGGTAGTCGGCAAGTTGAAGCATTATATGCGAAGCCCACCTGTGAATTTGGTCTCAAAAATGGACCCCATCAAATACATCTTTGATAAGCCTTCCCTCTCGATGCGTCTAGCAAAGTGGTCCTTCTTCTTAGCGAGTACGACATCAACTATGTGACCGAAAGGCTATCGAGGTCAAGCGTTGTCGAGACCACCTGGCAAACTTTCCCGATAATGAAGACGAGAGGGCACGAACCCCAATTCCCGGATGAAGGGATCTTTGCGGTCGAACACGAAAACCGATGGCGGTTGTTCTTTGACGGAGCCGCTAACAAAAGAGGAAACGGTATCGGGATGCTCTTGGTCGATCAGAAGGATGAGCATACACCCATAGCCCTCAAGTTGAACTTCCTGCCACGAACAATGTTGCGAGTATGAAGCTTTGCATTCTTTGGTTTGGAAGAGTTTGCCTTAGAAAGGAATGTCGAGGAGCTAGAAGTTTACGGAGACTCGGCCACGATCATCAATCGGGTTTCCAACAAGTGGAAGGCTGTGGACCCTAACTGCGGCGGTATCATGCCCGTATGGAGGAGTTATTTGGACGGTTCGGAGAAGTGACCTTCCACTACTTGCCAAGGGAAAAGAAACAGTTCGCGAGATGCATTAGCTACTCTAGCCTCATTGGTAGAGATCCCCAGGAAAAGCCATAAAACCCTTAGAGTGGGTAGAAGAGAAGCCTGACCTTACATTTGTGAAGTAGACACAGGACCCAGAGCCTATAAAGGAACCTGGTACAATCAAATTTACCGGTTCCTCAAAGATGGAGAGTCGGCTTTCGGAGACGAAGAAGGTAGACCAAAGAAGGAGTCGAGCCAAGAGCTTGCAAGCCACGAAAAGGTTGGCCTCCCATTATGTCATTCTAGGAGGCAACCTATACAAGAAGCGATACCAAGGACCACTCCTCTTGTGCGTCACTCAAGAAAAGGCCAAAGAGTTGATGGTGAAGTCCACGATGGTCCACTGCGGTCCTCATATGAATGCGAGCCACGATGCAAGTGATCCTCGGAATGGGTTACTCTTGGATTTCCATGGAAGCAGGTTTGTGTCCGGCACGTCAGAGCATGCGACAAGTGCCGGCGGTTTGCCAACCTCAACCATCTCCCGCCTCATGACACATGTCTTGCATGGCGACTCCTTGGCCGTTTGCAACTTGGGGTATTGACGTGATAGGGAAAATAGCCCGGCGGGAAGCAATGGGCATGAATTTGTGCTAGTAGCCATCGACTACTTCACCAAGTGGGTAGAGGCCAAGTCTTACAAGGTCCTCACTTCGAGAAAAGTGGCCCAATTCATCAAAGAAAACATAATGTGCGAGATATGGGGTGCCCAGCGAGATCATTTCCGATAATGGGTCGCACTTTGAAGGGGCTGCGATAGGTTCTTTGTCGAATTCAGAATCACTCGCCACAAGTCGTCTCCGTACGAGACCTCGAGACTAATGGAGCCGTGGAAGGCTGCTAATAAGACGCTCGAACGGATCATCAGGAAGATGGCCACCGTGGTCGTGATTGGCCCGAAGCTGCACTTGGCACTCTGGGGCTCTGAACGTCTGTCGGAACGGCTACGGGAGAAACTCCTTTTGCCTTAACCTACGGGATGGAAGCAGTCTTGCCGGTGGAGTTGGAAATCCCGTCATTAAGGGTCCTCTTGGAAAACAGTGTCAATGAAGTAGAATGGTTGCGCGGCCGGCATGATGAGTTAGCCACCTTGACGAGAGAAGGCTAAAAGCCATGGAACACACCCGAGCCTACCGAGGCGAATGGCGGAGCGTTTGATAAAAGGTCGAGGCCGGAGACATCAAAGAGGGTGACTTAGTGTTGAAAGTGAAGCCCCTACCGAGACAACCCCACAGGAAAATGGGAACCCGTTTGGATCGGCCCTTATGTGGTGCGAGAAGATACTATCGGGAGGAGCCATGAAGCTTGCGGACACTGGACGGCAATCCCTTTGTCCACCCGGTCAGCGGTGATAAGCTCAAAAGATACTATGTCTAAAAGAAAAAAAAAAAAAAAATATATATATAAATAAAAAAAAAGGTGCAAAAAGAGTAATGCCCGGCTAAGTGAAAACCCTAAAAAGGGCGGTCTAGGCAAAAACGAGTGCACATAAAAAAAAATTTTAGTTCACGGAATGAACTACGAAGACTGAGCCCACTTAGTCTTTCTTGTAAAAGGGAACGTAGGCGGCCATATATGGTTAGGTCTAAACAATAAAAATGACGATTAAGTTTCCATGAAATGTGTCCTAAACAATAAAAAGGACAATCAAGCTTCCATGAAGTGCGTCCTAAATAATAGAGGGTATTTCAGTTTTCATAAAACGGGTCCCAATAAATAAAGACATTTGAATTTCCATGAAATGTGTCTTGACTAATTTTAAGATAATATTTCTTGTTCATTACAAGTTAAAAACTTCTTGATGAGTTCAAGCACGGTCTACCTCTTGACTCTGCTAACTTGCTACAAAGATCTAAAATACAATAAAATGCCTAAATAAACTAATGTGTTTGCAAAATGGCAATAAGGGAATCCTAAGAAAAGATTTGTCGGTCGTCATTATTTGAGTCTTCTTTGGTCTTTTTCCCTTTTCCTCGGCCTGTCGAGTCTTCTTCCTCTTTTTATCTATGATGTCGGTATCCCTCATCCCGACCTCAGGTATCCTCAGCTGGAGCCTCCACTAAACCCGTGTCAATAAGTGCTCTCTCTGTCAGAGCACGAGTCCGCACCTCCTCCCTGCGAGCCTCGGTCGAAGGAGCGACCTCGGACAACCTCTTGTGCAGAGCCTCCATATCACGACCAAGTCACTGGTGGTTATGGCGACTCGCCTTAGCCTCGGTCTCCCTCAAAGTCCTACTCGAGTCGCAGTCGGCTCCCAATAAAGCTCGACGTCTCTCCTCCAAGATGACACAGTCGCTCCCGTCTCCCTCTCGTACCGGTCAAGTAGACGGTGGTCAAGATGGTGCTCTTCTGCTCTGAAGATAGCCACTGGGTGGGAAAGCGGCATATGTCCAAGCCCTCGAGAAGAAAGAGAAGGCTGGTTGGATCCCTCATGTCCAATGACACCACCTCCATGGTCCGGATGTCCTCCCAATCACTCGATGGCTCTGTAAAGCCCCAAAGCTGCTGGATACTAAGCGGGGTATGTAGAAGGATGACCGGCGAGAATCACGGAACCCTCGCGGCATAGGACTCTGAAATATCCTCTGAGTGCAACCTCCAATGAGGAATCCACCAACGGATGTCAGAAGTGGATAGCCTAGCCATCGTCGGCTCCGGCTACTGCGGTCTGTTGCCTCGGTGCACCTCTCAGAAATCACCCGAGGGCGAGTCGGCAAAGCCCTGGCAAAGCCAGAGCCTCTCCTGCGGCCATAAGGTCAACACGGCGGACTCCGGATCTCATGAAATGGTCTCCACAGAGCCATCTGTCAATCCCATGAAGTGTCTCTCCCAAAACCGGCGGGACAATATCCTTCCCGGCCTTGCAGTCTCTAACCATGTCCAAGAGGCCACTATGGCCAGATCCCCACGGACTCGGCGGTGAACAAAGCGAGAGAATACGCAAAGGATAAATGCGTCCATAGCCACCGTGGTCGCGGCCATATACGGAGACCCAAACACTGCACGGGATATCAGAAAGGTCAATCCTATCCGGGGCTACCATCATCCTCTCAGCCTCCCCCAAAGGAATCTGCAGAAAAGATGCAAGCTTTGCCGCCACCGGCACGTCTCCGATCAGCGGAATAGATATAGCCTCAATCTCGGGACCCCCAATCAAGGCTCGGAAGTCTTCATGCGTCGGGACAATCTCGTTATAAGAAAAGCAGTAAACATGTCTCCGGACGTCCCAGGAACTTTCTTTGCGGCTCTCAAAAGGTCCCAATCGGGCGGGAGATCCCTCAAATGCCATAAAGACTTGATCTTGAAGGAAGAATCAAGCAGTCCCCTATGAGATTGGAAGTTGTGTCTCACCCAAGATTGAAGATCGGACAGAAAACGGTCTCGTTTCCCCCTTTGCAATCTAACGGGCTTCTCCATCGCAAAATGATCAAAGGTGGTGCTTTTAGGTCCAAAATGTGCTCTGGGAACAATTGGGACAAGTCTAAGTTGAAAATGAAATGAAATGGCCAAGCCTTGCTTTTATTCAGAAAATAACCAGTTCGAGACAGGCTGTGAGCCGCACGGCCCTATTTACCCTCGGGACTGTCCGCACGGCTACATTAGCCCTCTGCGAAAAAATTCTGCGGCAACCAAGATTGCTGCCCAAGGGAGTTTTCACCCCACTTTTCAACCAAAACCTGTACAAAAACATATCCGAAGCCATTCAAGCATTTATATACCATTATAAATCATTTTGGCCCGATTTCGGCCCGATTCCAAGCAAAAAAGTTGCCCCGAGGCTCGAGATAATATGCAAATTTAAAAAGCATAAATTAGAAAAGCAAATAAAACATAAGTACAATGTCTTCGCCCCATCGGCGCGAATAAAGCAAAAAATAAACAAAGTGTGCATAAAAATTGTTCATTGTTTGTTTTGTTCCAAATCTACTCTAGAGACCTCCTAGGCCTCCGATTCTTCTTCCTCCTCATCACTACTCGGCTCATAGATGCTAGCCTCCCTCATCAGGTCCTCACAGTCGCTCACATCGAGATAGATGGACATTATCGTGCCCATACTCGGCCAGTTGCTCCCGGAATGTCGGCGTTGGGTCCCCGCCCCGAGGCATGGCCGGAAGAGTACTCCGAGGCCGATGAGGTAGACGCTGTGCCCCAGACATGCCGTCTCTTGCGCCAGGCTCCTGTGCATCGTGCTTGCCTTTGAAGCGCGAGGCCGGCTTCCTCGAAGGGACCGGCACATGTCCTTCCGGCCCCTAATTACGCACGACCACCTATCGTAAGTGCGAGTTTGGAACACGAGAAAAAAAAGAAGAGAAAAATCTCGAGAAAATCTCGAGAAAATTGCAAAAAGCGAAAAATCTGAAAGGCTGAAAAGGGAAAGACCCTAAAAGTATACTTACAGTCTTTGTCGGGCGGCAAGGTGTCTTGGGGCTCCCTAGCGTCGGGGACAGGTATCCTCATCCTCCTCGGTACTCCATGGACCACGTAGGACGGATGCGCGGGAGGGATCGGCGGGTCGGTAGGCTCATCCTCCCCGTATCCACACAGTGACCGCCCGGCTTCGCTAGCACGTGGCGTCCTCGGGCTGCTCCACAAACACGGCGTAGGGGTGTCCATGTCGAAATACTCCTCTGCGGCCACGCACACTGGTACCTAGCAATCTCATCCTGCGGCCAATCCACGGGCTGCGGCATCCGTCTTTGGAGGATCGTGGGGAGTAATGGCGTCGATGGAGGGACATGGCCATCTTTGCCTCGAGAAACGGTCCCCCAAGTAAATGACATCACAAGTCGGCCCGGTGAGCCATCTCCTCTGCCTAGTCGCCTCAATGGCATCTCCCGGCAAGATCTCAGGATACACGCCCCAAGGGTAGAAGTCCACTCCGTCGTGCCCGTCCTGTTGATGGCCGGCCTCACCATTTTGTAGTCGAAAGTGATCCGGGTCTTCCCAGTGAATTTATCCCTCGCATCTCCCCTCCGGCGAACCATAGCGGGGAAGATGGTGATATCACTCTATTTGGTTCCAAGGAAGAACCCGATCACCTCGCAAAACCAGGCTGCATGTTCAAAACATCAAAAGGTCATTCTCTCTCTCATAAAAGTCTCAAGACGAGAAAAGAGAAAAGAGAAAAGAAAGAGAGACTACCTCGAGGGCAAATGAGAAGCGATCCATGGAAGCGGCCTTGTTCATTTGTACATGTCCAAGGAGAAAAACAACTCGCCAATCCGGCCTCTCCCCGAGACCGTCCCTATCCCATCCACATCCTCCGGAGAGTCGAGGAGGCAAGTCATGGCCGGTGTCCCGAATTAGCAAAAATAGTGGCCGATAGCATCAACCACACGAATGCTCTAGCCGGTTGTTGGGCGGTCACATCATTAGCGGCAAAGTTACGCATGCAAGTACGAGCGCCACCTCGACATTCCGTGTCTCCATACCCGGCCCCTTGGGAATCAACTCAAATCCAACCAAAGCACAGGAACTCCTCGGGTGTAATGTGGTCTCTCAAGTCACGGGCCTCCCGGTGAGCTGTAGGCCCGGTAATAGGCTGTGAAATCGGCGGGAGTCCATGTAAGCTCTCCCGGCTCGGGTGAAAGCTATGTGTCTTGTCCCACGGAACTCGAAAGGGCTGGATCAAGCCCTTGCTCTTAGAGGTGATGTGAACACCCCTGCCGATAGCCTCGACGAATGAATCTAGGCCGGTAGCCCTCACCAAACCCTTGGGGTTCACCCCATTCTTCTCGAAATCCGGCATCCTCTGCCAAAGCTTGACTGCAATCTCTGATGGTCCTCTAGAATTGTTCTCCTATAGACAAGCACAAACAAAAAGAAATGTGTCAATCATTCATCATTTTCAAAAGCATTCATATATTCAAAAGTGCACATGTTTTCAAAAGAAAAGCATTCACAAAAGTTTTTCTAGCATTATTTGCATCAAAAAAGCGTTTTTCATCACTTGAAACGTGTCATGTCAAGTCCCATTGCTTTCCTAAAGCACAAAATCACAATTTTCACAATTCTTTGCACATAAGCATTATTCTTTCAAAAATGGCATGCATGAATCCTTTTCATCTTCCAAAATCATGTTTTCTCAAAATTTTGACCTAGTTCTAGCACATGCAAGAACTCCGTCTCACTTTAAACAATTTTTCATTCTTACTTTACTTGCGAGAAAAAGTGGGTCATTCCCATTATTTTTGTCAAACAAATTGCACATTGCATATTCTTAGCCTCATAGGTTATTCATCAATGTCTCAAAATCATTCAAAAATCCTAGAAAATTCCTAAAATTCGGGTCAAGCCCTAAGTCATTCAAAATTCAATCAAAATCGACGGAATTGAGCCAAATAAGAATGCTTACCCCAACCGGACCCGGGTTCGTCGATTTGTGCTCTCTTCTCCCCGGGTAAAGCTCCGACAGAGGCATAAGAAAGTCATACTTTCTTTCCGTTCGCACGAACTCCTTTCTCCTCCTCCGAGCGGCCGCCGAGATGTTTCTTCTTGCTTGCCTCGGTATGGGATTGCCCTCCGGATCCATCTCAAATCAAAGGGAAGCAAGGGGATTGAAAGAATTTCGAAATTCTCTTCCTCTCTTCTCTCTCTCTGCGTTCTTGGGCGGCAATACAATGCCAATGGCCCGTTCAAATCTGATTTTAAATAATCTGGAAAAAACAGGCTTCTAGCCGTACGGCTCCTTTTTCTCCATCTCATGCCGGGCGGCCTCATTCGCTACGAGTAGAAAATTACAATCCACCTTTGGACCTTCCACTTGGGCATGCAATTTCCGTTATCTTTTAACCAAGATAACATCTTTTTCAGAAGATATCCCTTATCTCTTAAGCAATTAAGCTTTCTTCCCAGTCGCCTCCGTTAATTCCGTTATAACGGGATAATGCTAGGTGACAACCTCCGAATTGTCAAAACTCTAAACTTAGCTTACCTCTATCCCGAATAGTGACGTATGCTAAGTTCTCTTAACTTAAGCTATCTCTATCCCGAATAGTGACGTATGCTCGAGTTCCTCTTAGCTTGAGCTTACCTCTATCCCGAATAGTGACGTACGCTCAAGTTTCTCTCAACTTAAGCTACCTCTATCCCGGATAGTGACGTATGCTCGAGTTCTTCTTAACTTAAGATACCTCTATCCCGGATAGTGACGTATGCTCGAGTTCTTCTTAACTTAAGATACATCTATCACGAATAGTGAAGTATACTTAAGTTCTTCTAGCTTTAGCTACCTCTATCTCTGTCAAAAAGAGATAGCGCCGTAAACTCTAGTCTTCGTTATTTCCGTCATAAAGAAATAACGTCATCCAGCTTTAGTTACCTCTATCTTCTCGATAGTGACGTAAGCTCTAGTTTTCTCAGGTGACAGCCTCCATTAATTGTCAAACCCTCAAGGATCCTAGACATCGTTCCTAACTATCTAGTGATGCTCGAACTACGATCGAGGCTTGATTCCTCAGGGATACGTAGGTAGCCTTTTATAAAAGTTCCAGCCATTCGATCACTTTGGTCACCCTTTTCCTCCGTCACTCCTCAGTGATGAAGTAGTCTCTCATAAGAGACTTTGTTATCTGACCACCTTGGTCACTCCTAGCATATCCCCAGTAGGATCAATTGCTTGACCTCCTAGGTCATTTTCTCTTCTATTTCCCCAGCAAGAGACCAGTTTCTCTTCTCCGTTCCCAGCGGATCTATTCCGAACTACGGCTGGCTTGATTCCTCCGGGATACGTAGGTAGCCTTTCATAAGAGGTTCAGCCACTCGACCACCTTGGTCACCCAATCCGTCTCGGCATTCGCCAGATCGGATCCTTTTCTATCGACAACCCCACTCGCCTTGCAAGTGACGTTGCCGAGGGGCTTCTGTAAGTACCCAAATCTGGCTCATGCCTTAGGTTAAATTTCCCGGCAATTTCGGTAAGTTTTCCGGTAATTCCCGGACCTTCCTAGTGTTAGGAAACATTAGGAGCTGTTTTTAATTAATTTAGGGCTGAAGGGGATCCTTCCTAATTAAGAAACACGTTTTTCTTAATTAGGAGGAAAGGTTCTAGAATAATGCCACCTTGCATGGTTCTAGAATGCTTTGAGTCATTGTGGATAATGCCGCACGGTTTGCATTAGCTCGCGTCCTTAGCCGCACGGCTTCATTAGCCTTATCCGGGCCTATAAATAGAGCCCTCCTCTACCCATTTCAACACACAATTGACACAACAAATCACCCACAAACACTCCTAATACGTGAAGAATCTGCTTTGGAAGTTCAAGAAGGTGAAGAAGAAGGCCAAGAAGCTCCCTCCCTCCTCCTTGAAGATCCAAGATCAACCTCTCCTCCTAGCTCCGCCCGAAGAAGAAGGAAGCCATTGGTAACCTCGCACGCCCTAACCTCGCATCCTAATTGCTTTATAAATTGCTCATTGCATTACCTTTATATTGCTTGGGACTTGGTAGATTAAAGATCATATCTTCATATTCCCCCTTCCCCTTTTGCATGCATTAGACATCATTTGTCATAAAAATGTAATCTTTCCCCATAAAGGTGCATCCTTTGCACCTAAAACCCCCATTTTCCAATAAAAATGTTATCTTTATGCATCCTTTGCATATAAAAATCAAATCTTTTCAATCAAAATGCATCCTTTGCATTCAAAATCCCTTTTCCAAGCATCATTTGCTTTAAAGACCATGTCTTTACCATAAATTAGCATCATATGCTTTTTTTTTTTTTTTTCAAAATGCAATCTTTATGCATCATTTGCATAATGAATGCCAATTTCTTCAACAAAATGCATCATTTGCATAAAAATCATATCTTTATGCATCATTTGCAATAAAGATCATTTCTTTGAATCAAGTGCATCATTTGCAACCCAAAAATGTCATCTTTTCATTAAAGTGTCATTTTTACATACATTTCCCCCATTCCCTCATTAGCAACCTAGGAACGAACCGGTGTAAAAGATCCTATCTTTACATCGTTCCTTCCATAAAGGTTTCATAATCTCTTTAGAAAAGGGACACCTTCGAACCCTATATCTCCGATTATCACTTAAGATGAGTATGAAGCATCTATACAAGCTCGACCATCTTAAAGTGTAGGATTGATGGGCTAAGGACCCTCCTTTTCTAAAGAACCTCATCTTTGACTACAAAGAGAGTCATTCTCTCGATCACGCACGTCCCAAGGTCTAAAAAATGCGATGATCACAAGTCCAAGATGAGGGCGGGATCATAATCCCGAATACATAAAATCCAAGAAATCCCGAGCGACAATCAACAAATGGTTTGTACGTCCGGAAGACGACTTGGGACATTCCCTCCTTATTTTCAAACACATGCACACAAGAAAGCACGCAAGCAAGCACGATTAATGAAATCATGGGAGACTTGCTCCGGCAAGGCACCTTGGGTGAACGCCAAACGTTCTTCCCAAGGGGTAACTTAACCTCCGAACCCATAAAACCTTTTTTTCAAAGTTTTGAGGTAATCAAAATGGCGTGGCGACTCCGTTTTTTCAAATTAAACCGGATGTCTTCAAACTCGCGTGAATCCAACAAACAAAAATTTGGGCACACATTCACAGAAGTATATCAAGAGATCACCCAAAGTTTCTCATATCAAAGAATCTTCTTAAAATAAATGTGTGTATGTTTTTTAAATCAAAATTAGCTAATTATATGGGTTTGGAAAACTTGTGCATCTTTGGAAATGAGTTTGAATAGGAAAAAATAACAGGGGAAGGATTTGACATATGAAATCGAAGAAAGACACATGACTGATCATATGTTGTTACAGGGCTAAATAAGCCGCTCGAATTGCCGAATAGCGCCGCGTGGACCTAAAGGTGTCATGCTGCTCCTTTTGCCTCTCAGCCAGAATGTGACAAATCAGAACAGATATAAGAAATAAACAGAGAGAAAATCATATTCAAATTAACACAAATAAACTGTAAGTGAATCAAATCAATTTCATGACCTTTTTTTGAGAACATACCTATTTTTCAAGTAGATCTTGATTGTATGTTCTGATGGGGAAGGAAAGTTCAATTGATATCATGTGTCGATTCACGATAGGGGAATAAATTAATAAATAACTAGGAACAATTTATACAAGGAGATTCAATAAAAGAGATGGAGATAAGGAATCACACCAGCCTCATGATTTCATCCCTTAGGCATACTTAATTTACCAAATCAAGGGTCGTATGCTCTCCTACGGTGAAAACCCAATTGGTATCATATGTGATTTTACAATAAACAAGTCAATAATAAAAAGTTTACATTAAAGCAATTCAATATAAGAAGATTATAGTAGCAATTCAAAGTAATGACATTTAAAGTAAATAGAGTAAAAGGGGAAGGAGAGTTTACCAAGAATTTAGCTAACCAAGGTTCACTTCTATCTTCTTTTGATTTTGTAACTTGAGCTATGTCCTCGTCCAAATGCATCCATGTGATTTGATTTGGGTAAGAGATGGAGAGAATTGTATGTAGGATTGTATAAGAGAAAGTGTGAGTCTTAATTTGGGCAAATTTTTTCCAAGATGTCTATAAATGATCCTCAATATTGGAAGAGGAGGAGGGTTCTATGGGTCGTATGCTCTCCTACGGTGAAAACCCAATTGGTATCATATGTGATTTTACAATAAACAAGTCAATAATAAAAAGTTTACATTAAACCAATTCAATATAAGAAGATTATAGTAGCAATTCAAAGTAATGACATTTAAAGTAAATAGAGTAAAAGGGGAAGGAGAGTTTACCAAGGATTTAGCTAACCAAGGTTCACTTCTATCTTCTTTTGATTTTGTAACTTGAGCTATGTCCTCATCCAAATGCATTCATGTGATTTGATTTGGGTAAGAGATGGAGAGATTTGTATGTAGGATTGTATAAGAGAAAGTGTGAGTCTTAATTTGGGCAAATTTTTTCCAAGATGTCTATAAATGATCCTCAATATTGGAAGAGGAGGAGGGTTCTATTTATAAATTATGTCAGCTGTCTAAAGGTGCTGCACGGACAGATCTTCAGGTGGCCAATGGCGTCTTGCGAACGACCCTTCTAACCGCCTCTAATGCTTCTATAAGCTGTCAAGATAAGATATTTTTACCTTTTTGTAATTTCAGTGAGGTCCTTTTGAGGGTTTTTACGATAGAATGACCTTTTCTCACTTAAAGTGATCAAATCGATGCCCGAAAGGCCCTTAATCTTGTTGTCTTTGCTAAGTAGTCCTCAAAAGTCCTTTTGTGCATTTGTAGGAGTCGCGAGCCATATTGGGGTACTTACACATACCTGCATGAGTAGGATAAACAAATTTTGTTTCATAAGCAACTTGTTGGTCATAGACTTCGTCATGTAGAGGCTCACCAACTTCAACCTCAGATTGACTGCCATTTCTTGATTAGAGACCTCGACGAGAACATCATCTTCAAGGCACACAATAATTTTGAATGTGCCTTATCATCCAGAGAGGACATATGCTCAAACTTGCCATTACTCGTATCTTCTTTAGTTGTGGCCTTACCCTTTTCATCCTTAACTTTGAGCAAGAGTGCCCACAATCATTATGTTCTCATAAGGATTTCATCTTGATCTATTACAGACAAAAACTATTCCTCTAGTTAATCTTATTGTTAGATAAAATCTATACAATCGAGCACAAATGAGAAAAGAATTACAATGAATTGAAATATAATATACAACATAAAATTAATAAAGAGAAAACCGTAAATTCATTGTCTTGAGTTTGCTTGAATCCGTGCCATAACATCCTTGAATCGTCATCTTGAATTTGCTTGAATCCGAGTCGTGTGTGACACACTCTCCTTAAGACTAATTCGCCCCCTCACTACGAGTGCTCGAGGTCTTCAATGGACGTTAGTCTCCCAGGATAAAACGGATGAACCGGAACAACTTTGCACTTAAAGTTTTCCGGCGAATTTCCCTATGCTTGGACAAAATCACCATGGATATTTCTCTAGGAGGCCAAAGGAAGAAGGTAACAAATTTCAAGAGGGAGGGTGAAAAGATTGATGAAAAAATATTCTAGTTTCTTGTTGTGGGTAACTCTACTCTAGCTCCACCAAAAGTCCTAGGATTTTATATGAAGGTCCTTTCAATTTGTAACCCCAAGACTTTTGGTATGTATCCAATTAATCCCTTAATAATTTGGATTTATGGAACATCAATATCCAATTAATCCCTTAATAATTTGGATTTATGGAACATCATCAATATCCAATTAATCCCTTAATAATTTGGATTTATGGAACATCAAAATTTTGATGAAGTTTCAAAAGTTACACTTTCAACCCACCAACTTTGAGCTATCATATCTTTCTTATCCAATACCAAATTGGACATCTAGATATTTCATTTTCATGTTCTCACAACATGGAACATGAACCCACAATAATCTTTGTCAAACGACAAACGATTCATGTAAGGAAAATACACAATTTCCTTCACATATAACAAATTTTTCCAACAATCCCCCACATGAAGGAAATTAATGACGAGTTTGGTGATAGAGTCCGGCAGACGAAAACTTGCATACGATAGGTGTGGGAATGCCCATTGAACCTTCGCTCGTACAAGCATATTTACTCTACTCGCAAGTCGGTAGATGCGATGTCCTTGAACCGTTATGCTTTTTGTGTAGCCGATCATATACTTGACACAAGTAACGTCCTAACATAGTTCAATTCTCAGAGCTATGTTCATTCATGGCCCTGAACATTTTGCCTGGTTCTGTGAGAGGGTCTAAGAATTGAGCCTCACACAATTCTTCTCGAAGCGGCCCCACTTCTCTCTCACATAGGTGATTTCTTAAAGGTAACCCGTATTACCCCGCTCGAAATTTCGACGCGTAAGAATCATTAAAAGCCATAAGCTTATCCTTGTCCTTTCGGGATGTCACTAACAGGAATGGACATGGGGTTGGTTCCCCCACAGTGACACTGCAAGTCTTTTAACAGTTAGGTTGTCCCATTGAATCTAGTTCTTGGGATCTCCAGTCATCTAGATTGGGTTTTCCGCTGTGTTTAACTTTTAAGAGGCTTACGTCTCATTCCCCTCATCGAACTTTCAACTAACTCTCTATTTAACCCTTTGGTTAACGGATCCGTTTTTCATTTGACATCACATTGTCAAATTAGTTGAGAGTAGTTGTTTAATGATATTATGTCTTAGACATAAATGTCTAGACTACCATTACACACATTGCTATATGTCTTTTCAATCATAAATTGACTTTAGCAATATACCATCTTGCTAACACAAGCTTTATCCATTTGATAATTGTTAACTCAAATTCATTTAAATTCCAGCTATTCCAAATTGATCATTTCAAAATTTCAAGAATATCCACCTAATGACTTGTTTAACAACAAGTCTATTAGTTTTCCTTGAATTTGAATCAACAGATCAAATTGACTAGAATTTTCCTTAGTTAACATATCGTTTTTGGATTTAATTAACAAAGTGACGTAGTCACTCTTGTTTAAATCCACACAATCGAACCTTTGATGTCATTATCTTTGTACTTGTCTCAAGTCATACAATGACTTTACAAACTAGCACATTTTCTTCTAGGTTCCATTTCTTGAACCGTTTCAACACTTTGATCTATTTCACTCAAAGTATCACTTATTCACTTCCATGAATTGGACATCAATACTTGGTTTCCATTGATTTTATTTTCTTTTGATTTTTATATATATTCAAACTTATTGAATCATATATAACAAACCAATATGCACAATTGTTATGAACATAACTCTTGAAACATAATCCACAATTTTCTTTACTAATTGGACTTGCTACTTTGCGAAAAACACCCCCACATTCACAAGTGTACGTAGGCCTACGTTTCCATACTTCATATGGACATCTCATTGTTTTCTTGGGGAAACCTCTCCAAAAGGTAATTAATTATTTTCCAAAGTATACTCACCCCCACATTTTCGGAGTAGTCCCAAAATTAGCAATAATGCCAATTTTCATTATTAACACCATTTGATCATGGTGTACATTGTGGACACTTTGTTTCATTGCTCATGTACAACAAACCCCTCGGTTGTTCTATGTAAATTTTCTCTTCTAAATCGACATTTAGAAAGGTTATTTACATCCATTTGATGTATTTCAAATTTTGCTATGCAAAGCAATTGCAAATACAACTCTTTATTCTCGTGATGAGAGAATAAGTATAAAAGTAATCAAGGTCTTCATTTTTCTTGTAATCCTCAATTACAAGTCTAGCCTTGTACTCATTGATTGTTTTCCATCGGTCTTCATTTCCTTTTTGAAAATTCACTTATATGCTAGTGATTTACTACACGGAGATAAATCTACCAGTTTTCAAGTGTGATTTTTCCAAGATGGAATCAATCTCACATATAATAGCCTCTTTTCACAAAGATCATTCAAAAGAGTTCAATACCTCTTTATAACTTTGTGATTTACATTCTAGAATGTAGGTTAGAAAATTTGGGCCATGAAATTTTCTCATCCTACCTCTTTTGCTATGTTGAGGTCCAACCTCTTCTTCGCTATTTCATCATGATGAGTTTCTTCTTCTTCTATTGAATCATGTATCCGTTTAGATGAGTTTGCCTCATCTCTTGATGTACACGGAAACATATTCTCAAAGAAAGAGACGTTTCATGATTCCATTATAGTATTTTGTGCGCATACATTGAATCTTGGATTCATACACATGAATTCTATAAGAAGTACTACTATTTTATGCATACCCTACAAATATGCCACCAGTAGTCTTTAGTCCAATTTATACACAAACTCCACTTATTTGTGGTTTATCACTATCTCTTTAGTAAGTAGGTTTACAACTTTTCCTTTTAAAGAGATAAGACCCATCATTTTGCTTTTTAACATGCAATGATAAAGGTAATAGATTGCATATTACCACCATGTGTTTGAATCATCTTCACATTATAACCATCACTATGATTATTTAATCCAAAACACATTTTACATCTTAATTGAATTTCTTTTTGAATGAGGGCATATAATCCAATTAACGAGACTTATTCTCATTATTGATTACTACCTCAACTCACCGATTAATTCAATTTCCATTTTATTCATTCACATAATGAATATTATGATTGATGACATCTACAAAAGATTGTCTCTTAAACCACAAGGTATATGTTTGACTTTTCAAACAAGTTTGACCAACTTTGTCTTTGCCTTGAGCATTTCAATATGCACCATCACATTTTGCTTTCGCCACAAAAGTGTTAGAAAGTTCTTCTCCGAATCTCTATTCTCTTTTCCAACACAATACGAATAACAAGCACCTTAACATTCATTTCACTCATTAATGTTTAAGGGGATTCTTGAAATCTTTCCAAGTAGGAAGCGATTTCTCAATCATTTCCGTCACTTGGAAATTTCACTCAACACCATTCATCGACATGGTTTTCAAGAAAAATATTTTCAATTCTTCCATTAACCTTTTTCTCGTTTCATGGAGTCCATTATTTTAAAATCAAGAAAACGGCCTACAAAGAATTTCTTTGCACCAACATTCTCGATTTTATATTAATAGTCCAAAGACTCTCATCATTCCTTTGCCGTTTTTTTATTACTATACACATTACATAATGAATTCGACAATTCATTAAATATATAGTTTCGGTAAAAGAGATTTGCATTTTTCAACCATACTCATGGCTTGAAAACATCCGTCTCATTTTCACCCAACTTTGTAAGATTTTCATAAAAAAAAACCTCACTAGGTTCAAGATGATCAAATAGAACATCTTTTGTTGCCATCACTCAAAGGTTAGGCCAACAAAATTTTCTATCTTTTCAATATGGTGAGCCAAAATACTTGAAACAACCATATTTTTCTAAATATTTATCTCCACACAAGGAGTCTTCCTCAAAACATTGGCTTTAATTTTTCAACAATTAAACACCAAATTGTAACTTTTTTGTTACAAATATAACTCTCTAACTTAATTAGAGAATTCACTTTAAGAATAAACTGCTAATTCAATAGGAGAATTAACACAATTTATTTCTCATAACTACTCATATTTATAAACCTCTAAATTCCTTAATGAAATTATAATTGAAGGTTAATTATTCCAAAACTTTAAAGGTCTCATATTGAAGTACCTCTAAATTAGAGAAATTACCTTCTCATTCACCAAATACACAATTTCTTTTAGAAGTTATACTTCTAAATATTTTGTGTCATTTGTCATCATCAACAACAATAAGATTTAACAACTTTCTTCAAGAAGTCTTATTGTGTTTTTTTTTTTCCTCCTTTATGACATTAGTCACATATTCCCCTAATAGGTTTTAACAACTTCTTTCAAGAAGCCCTATGGTTTTAGTTCTTGTAACATTTTTCAATGTTCACAACAATAGAATTCAACAACTTCTTTTAAGAAGCTCTATTGTTTTTATCTTTGTGACTTTTGTCACTATTAACCATAATAGGATTTAACAACTTCTTTCATTTCAAGAAGCCCTATTATGTTAACCTTTGTGACCTTTGTCACCAATGCAACTAATAGGTTTTAACAACTTCTCGTAAGAAGACCTATTATCTTTGTCAACTAAACGTTAAAGACTTAATCTTTCAACGTTCTTAGTTTCAATGAACTTTCCAATCTCAATACATGATGTATAACCACTACATGAGGCTTAGCCACAATTGGTTTATACAATCATTGTAACATAGTTGATGTCACGAAGCATCAATCTTTCCATCTTTATTAATCTCATTAAACAGAAATTAAAAAAATGTTTTGGTTCACAAAAACTGCTCTGATCCGAAATTTTTATCTTCACTTTCACATTATAGATTCCAATCTCCACCGTTCAGAATCTTTTCCTATGAGTCATGAACATGCACACCAAATTTCAGCCCGATCCAACGGTTAACGACTCCGGAATTGCAATTTTACCACAGCTGGTCATTGCAAAAAGTTGCTGGAATTTCCTTCCATCCGCCTCTTCCATCATTTTCTATCTTTTCTCCCGTGGCCGCCGCTCCACCGGATTCTCAAATCGTAAACCTTTCTCAAATAGGAGAATTAGTCTTAAGATTGTTAGATAAAATCTATACAATCGAGCACAAATGAGAAAAGAATTACAATGAATTGAAATATAATATACAACATAAAATTAATAAAGAGAAAACCGTAAATTCATTGTCTTGAGTTTGCTTGAATCCGTGCCATAACATCCTTGAATCGTCATCTTGAATTTGCTTGAATCCGAGTCGTGTGTGACACACTCTCCTTAAGACTAATTCGCCCCCTCACTACGAGTGCTCGAGGTCTTCAATGGACGTTAGTCTCCCAGGATAAAACGGATGAACCTAACAACTTTGCACTTAAAGTTTTCCGGCGAATTTCCCTATGCTTGGACAAAATCACCATGGATATTTCTCTAGGAGGCCAAAGGAAGAAGGTAACAAATTTCAAGAGGGAGGGTGAAAAGATTGATGAAAAAATATTCTAGTTTCTTGTTGTGGGTAACTCTACTCTAGCTCCACCAAAAGTCCTAGGATTTTATATGAAGGTCCTTTCAATTTGTAACCCCAAGACTCTTGGTATGTATCCAATTAATCCCTTAATAATTTGGATTTATGGAACATCAATATCCAATTAATCCCTTAATAATTTGGATTTATGGAACATCATCAATATCCAATTAATCCCTTAATAATTTGGATTTATGGAACATCAAAATTTTGATGAAGTTTCAAAAGTTACACTTTCAACCCACCAACTTTGAGCTATCATATCTTTCTTATCCAATACCAAATTGGACATCTAGATATTTCATTTTCATGTTCTCACAACATGGAACATGAACCCACAATAATCTTTGTCAAACGACAAACGATTCATGTAAGGAAAATACACAATTTCCTTCACATATAACAAATTTTTCCAACACTTATCAAAGTCGCAAATTTTGATTTACAAAATATGACATGTCATAATTTTGCTGGTGCTTTAAATTAAAGTGTTGAGGAACCACAATCAATACAATAAATAATAAAATATTGTTATTTCATTTTTTCGTAAACTTCTTTTGTGTAGCTAACATTGCCCTTTTGGAAATGTACCTAAACATTTCATTCATTTCTGAAACGAGCTTGAGCCGAATTGAATTTTATCGAACCTCTCTCTCTGCACAATTACAGCGCTCCTCAACAAGTTAATCCAAAACGTTGGGCTTTGTAACTAAGCCCAATAATAGTTTATTATTGGGTTGACTACGAGGGCTTTTTAATTGTCTGTAAAGCCCAAAGGCAGATCCCTCGCTTCTCAGTAATCCACTTCCGTATGAAATTCTGTCGTGTAGAAAACGCTGTAAACCTCGAAACTATTTTTCAACCATCGTCGTTCGGATCCACTGCGTTACCCACCGGAAAAGGTAAATCCCCAAATTCCTATTTTCTTCCGTCTCCTGTTTCTATTTCTGTTTTATTTTTGTTTTGTTTTTATAAGATAAGTTTGGCCCTAGATTCCACCGAAGGCTTGTTTTAATTTTATTGAAATCAATGAACTGTTTATAGCTGATAATGATCTTGGTTATTTTCAAGTGTTTATTAAATTTAATTTTCGAATTTTAAAGGGGAGTGTTGTGGTATAGGAACTGGAATTTCGATTTTGGGAAAGTAAAGGGGTAGATGGAAAAAATTAGGGCTTGATTGAATTACTATCATTGATTATCCTTTTTTAATTTTCATGTTCGAGCTTTTGATACCGGAGAGATCATTAGTTTTGGAGTCCTAACGGATGGACAATTGGACATATCAAGGTGCAGCATGATATTTTCTGACTAAAATCTACTTCGTGGCAACTAAGAAGAACATTTTAGTGACATGACTGAAACCGCGAGGGAATGATTAGATGAAGTAGGTTGTACATCTGAATTCCCTCTTTAAGGTGAAGTTAGAGTGAAAATTACTACTAGGACTTACAAGTTTTGATTTTGTAATTGCTTTTATGAAGCTCAAGCCACATCTTTTGTAGGAGATGTTAAATTGCTTTAGAAGCTGAGATAAAGAACCTTTGTACTGTCTTTTTCTGTAAAAATCAGAACTTTTGATCTTTCTATGAAAGTAAGAATTCAGATGTACTAGCTTCCCATTCGGTATTAAGGTTAATTATGTTTATTTATTCATTCAATTGGATTCATTTTTAAGATTGTTATGTTGTTTTATGAATCCCAAATTTATTTATTTTTTTAATTTTAATATTGGCACTAGCTCATGATATCCAATTGCCACTGTTTCTTCATTATAGATTAAAGTTTTGAACTCGCTACCTTAAATGGCAAGTGGGATCAATGAATCAATGAGGTGTCCTCCAGAGAGTTCTTCAAGTGAGGAGAATTGCTCCAATGATGCTGGAGATTTTGAATGCAATATCTGCTTAGATTTAGCTCAAGACCCAATAGTTACCCTTTGTGGTCACTTGTTTTGTTGGCCATGTCTTTATAAATGGCTCCATTTCCACTCTCATTCTCAAGAGTGCCCTGTTTGTAAGGCCCTTATTCAGGAAGAGAGCTTGGTTCCTTTATATGGCAGAGGAAAGACATCAGCTGATCCGAGATCTAAACCTATCCCTGGTCTTGAAATTCCTAATAGGCCAGCTGCCCAAAGACGACCTACAGCCCCGCCTCCTGAAGCAAATAACCCTATTTTTGGCTTTGGGCTTATGGGGTTACTTGTGCCGATTGCAACTACAAGGTATGGTATTGGGGGACGGTTACCTTCTTTTTTAGATACTCACGTTCATGGATTCCAGGGAGCTCCTCCTGTGCATGGGGTAAGAACACGCCCTGTTGATGGATTTCCAGGTGGAGGTCAAGCTCATGGGAATAATCAGACAAGTGAAGTGCAGCAGGAAACTAATATGCTGACCTTGCTATTTTTGATGCTTGGGGCTATTATGATCATGTACCTAATCTTGTAAAAAAAGTTGAACGTTTGAGTTATACGGTTAATGGTTATTCACGTGGTTGCAGTTATCAATTGTTGATAAAATTTTGGTGGGATTTACTCTATTTGTGCTTTTTGTTCCAAAGAAATTAGTTTGTCCGCTTTGTAAAGGTGTATCTTCCTGCTCTGAAAGTGCAATAAACATGTCGGGTTGTTACGATAATTTATTTATTTTTCATTTTAAGACTGAGGTAGTAATATTTAAATGATTGAATCTATAGAGTGATTATTTGTGACAAACTATTAATACTGCAGGAATAGTTAGCGATCTCCGTTCAGCCGCAAGATTGATCACCTGGCTACTTGACCTGAAACAAAGAACCCACGACTAGTCGGAATGGTCTCCAGTGAAGATCTTCGGACGTGGGAGTAAGTATGGTGTATGGAGAGCTTATAAGTTATAAAGAACAATGTATTTAAAATAACAAATAGCAATTACCTCAAAACTGTATATGTTGTCAAGTATTTATAAGCCTTGAGATGTGTTATAATTGCAGTAGGATTGTATCAAATTCCTTGAATCATGGATCAAATTTGTATAAGAGATCACGTCCATATATAACTCCTGATTTGTAGGGAGTCTGTTATGGAAAGAGTTGTGCATATATTAAGACTCTGTAGGTCGACGTACGCCTTATAGGTCGAGGTTGCCTGCGTGGATCTAGGTTGACCTGACTAGATAAGATAGCCGGATAATACTTGAATAAGATATGTGGATCGTATTCGGACAAACCTAGGTCGGGATCAAGTAGGTCAGACGATAAGCTAAGTCAACTGATCACTAAGGATGGCCTTGGGGGCTGGTAATATTTGGGTCGACCCACTAAGATCGTGGTGGCAATAATGTGCGAATAACTGGGCTTGATCATTGGGCCTAGCTCATCGCATTTATTCCGTTCAGTGACCCCCAACTATCTGAGTTGACTTTGTCAACCAGGAAGTTATAAAAAACTTTTGATGAGGATTCATGTAGGTCGCAGGTAGATGCTCGAACTTTGGAAGATGATCGACTATAATGACGTAGTTCAATCTTGATCGTTGACTGCGGACGGCTAGATCGGTAGGAGCGTCGTATTCCCGTAATCATTACTATTTTGACGCCTGGGCAACTGCCTTGGAAACCGCCCGGGCATTATTGCTGATTAAACCATTTGAAAAACCAGCCCTTTTCAATTCAAGAAAGCATTCTCCCCGGGTATAAAAGAGAAAAACTTTTCCTTTTAGGACTTTACAAACTCCCAATTCAGAGATAAACCCCAGCAAGAACTGTACGAAGGCGATTCCGATTTCCAGCGTATTCCATCGTTTGCTTTCTTCGCTACGTGGACCCTCGTCTTCAAATCAATCTAAGGTATTCTTCAATTTCTTTGCTTTTCCGTCTATTTTTGAATTTTTTTTCTTCAATACATGCCATGGCTAGGACCTTTAGCTGCGAACCTGGGGTTTGGTATGGGTACTGCACCATTAATCACCGAATATACAAGCACATAAGAGGAGTGTGGAAGGAGATGATGATGAATGAGTGTGCGTCTTCTTGACCAGATGGGGCTTGACCTTTAACGAACTAGGTTTGCCTGTAGGAGAGAGCTTGGGAGATTTAGAAGTAAACAACCCAACTGTTGTGTCCTTTCACCTTTTTCATGAATTACTCGACCATCTAGCTCTGTTCTATGTCAAGGATCCCAATAAGCCCTTCTTCCTTCGAAATAGAAAGGGGTTTCCAAGGAAATCTAGGTCATCCCTAGGTAGGTCGCCTGAGTCTGAACATAGGACTGATTCCCCTGTTTCTTCTTCTTCAGATATGGCAACTCAAGGGGGAGCTACAGCTTCTACTTCTTCCAGCACAAGTATTGTGAATGCGTTCGACTCCTCTGTTGCTAAAGGGAGGAATGAGAGAGGTTATGTACCTCCCAAGCCAATTCGAGGGAAAAAAGCCTCCGAGTTTCGCGAAAATATGTTGTATGGCTTCTATGAAGTAGACAAGGATGAGTTTAGGGTGACCCATTATCCCAAGAAGGCATTTATGTCCCAATTTGGATCGACCTACACCACTGATCCTACTGGAGTAGCCTTTTTCTATGGCCAATTTGAGGCTGGCTTGAGACTTCCCTTAGATCCCTTTGTTAATGAGTTTTTAGAGTGTATGGATGCCCTACCTCTTTAGCTGGGAGCTAACACTTGCAGAGTTCTGGTGTGCTTTGCCATGGTGTGTAGATTTTAAGGATTCGAGCCCTGCCTTCACGTTTTTAGGATGTTCTTCAAGATCACCCTAGATAAGGTAGACTTGGGGATTAGCACTCCATCTAGACCGCATGCTCCAAAACATTTTATTAATCTCCCCAGCAAAGTTAGTAGCTGGAATACTCATGTTCTGGTGGTTGAGAGCAGGAGGGGTTGGGAGTTCCCTTTACCAAATGGTGAGTCTGAGGTGATGAAGGAGGAGGATTATTGGATACCAGATTGGAGCAATGACCTGTATAAGAAATTTGTAGAGGTAGCTGATAGGGGGCCAATCAGTTGGGAGGTTTTGGGAACCACCAAAAATAACTATATTCAAGCTGGGATGATGCTTGGTAAGGGCGATGTAGTTCTCTTGGTCCCTATAGTTAGGTGTTTGAGGTATCCTGATTGGGTCACCCATGAGGGAGATAGATTTAGGTTCAAAAATCAGTGCCATGAATGCAAGAAGGTCCCAGGTTACTGCAGAATGAACTTGGATCACTTTGGGGGTAAGCGTTTACTTGCTCTTTCATTGATCTCGTCAATTACTTACTACTTTGTTTCTCACCGTAGCTCGTACATATCTTACTCATCAATTGCTGTCTCCACCATATCGAGCTAAAACTTTGTGCTTTTTATCTTGTGCAGTTCTTACCCCCGAGCAAGAAGCTAATATTGGGCGTGTTGTTCACGTGAAGAAGAGCAAGAAAAGTTGTGGGGCTGCCAATTCCCAAGCTAACCGTGAGAAGGAGGCTGAGGATCGTCAGAAGTTGTTGAAGTTGGTTGATGAAGAGACTGATAAGTTGATCCCCGTCGAAGAGGATGTTGTTCAGATGGAAGTAGAGAAGACTGAGGGTGACGCCCAAGAGGTTAATACTGCTGGAACTGAAGTGGCTGAGCAAACATTTGAGCCGATGCAGGAGGTTCCCCGTAATAAAGCCAAGACACCGGTGGTCGATCTTGATGAAGACGAGGAAGAATAAGACAATCGTCCCCTCAACACGAAGAAGAGATCCAAGCCCAACCCCAGATTTGAACAAGTGGATGCTTCAGCCAGCATTTCTCAGCCCCCCACCATCCAGGTCTCCTATGCTGAGCACGTCCAATCTCGCGTGGACAAGCTGAGTGCTGTCCCACTTCTTACTGGGGTAGACAGCTCCAGCAGGTTGTATCCGGAACTGGAGTATGGGAAAGTGGTGGTGAGACGGGCTGCATATTAGGACCTGGCAAGCAAGTACACTGACAAGGGCTTGACTGCTGAGATGTTCAAAGCAAGGTCGGGGCTGGTCCACTCCGAGGTAACACTTTAAGTTTTTACATAACTATTGTTCTTCCTTCTTGTTCGCATATTCACCTTTACCAAGTTTTAGTCGATCTGATCCTTTGGTTTTCTTGCTGTAGGCTCTTGCTATGGTTGAGCTGGTTACGAGCTATTGGAAAGCATCTGAGGAGAAGGAAAAGCTTGCGATGACCATGTTTGATCGTAAGTCCTCCGAGCAAGAGAAGCTGGAGGAAAAACATGCTAAGCTGGAGGAAGAGCATTCTGACTTGGATGCTGCTTATGAGGCCATGAAGCTGGTAAAAATGATGCCTTGAAGGCCAAGGAAGGTGTATGGGGCGAGCTAGGCGATGCCAAGAAGGAGCTTGGGGCAGCTAAGTTAAGCAAGGAGAAATTTGAGCAGGAACTAGAAGTTGCGACCAAGATGTTAGAAGAAAGTACCAATATGCCGATCAAACAAACTGACGATCATAAGGTTGCTCGTTTGTTATGGGAAGAGGAGACCAAGGCCAAGATGGAGGTCGCGGTCAAAGCTGCTATAGAGGCTTACAAGGAGAGCGATGAATGCCACAACTTTGTTACTGAGCAAGCCAGAAGCTTTTTCGATGTAGGACGACGCCACATGGCCCGTCGCATCTTAGTGGACCCTTCAATCGACCTGCAAATTGGCAGTTAGCCAAGTGGGCTTCAGAAGAACAGTACGACGTAGCAGCTCGTCAAGGTCACCCTCTTGTTCCTTACAATGACAATGATTTGGCGGCCCTGGCTGAGGAAGTGTTAGTGTTATGCCCTAGGCCTATAGTTGATAGACTTATGTGTTGACATTATTTATTATTATATGAAAAAGTTTATTATTTGATTATTATATGTTTTGCATATTTGTCTGTAATAATCTCCGTCCCTAATTATTAAGAGAATAATTAGTATAAATGTTAATGGATAATCATATGATGATTATATGCATAGAGATGCACATTAAATTTATGGTTACTTGTTAGAGAACAAGTGACTGGACTTGCCCCATATGAGATTTATGTCATGGTCAAATGTCATAATTAAATCTCATAAGGTTACTTCATTTAGTCCCTAGACCTGAGATTATCATGACCTTACATATGATGAAAGTCATGTTTGATTTTAGCCAAACGATATCCTAACACGATATTTATAAAGGCTATCTTTGGCATGATCGGATTCATGATGGGAAGGATGATAAGTCAAGATGGAATTTGTCCCTCGAAAGAGAGATGCTTTGCTTGGGCCCCTCGATAAGTGATAATGATGAAAGTGTATGGCCATACCCCAATACGATTGGATTATCATTATACTCGGAATCGAGAAAGCATTGAATAAAGACAAGTTGACGAGGACCATGACTTGTGTTCAATATAACATCGTGAGACAAAGGGAGAAATGGAAGTGTACCATTGGAAACGTGAACTCTTACGTTATATTATTTGGGTAGACATAATGGCTTGCTAGAGTCCTCTTATGTGTTATGAGAGTCGATATGATCGAGCTCATTGCCAACATAATATAATCCTATTGGGTCACACACAACTAGAATGAATTGATTAAACCAGAGAAAGAATGATTGAGAGAATCCTGATATGGCTTAAGACATCGCGCGATAGAACTTGTCCATGGGACTCGTCTGGTCGTGCGACACTTTAAGCCACAGAGGCGTTTTCAGACTAGTTTCCTAATTTGATTAGGAAATAAATATTAATGCTAAAGTAGTATAAATATAACAGTCTGTCAACCCTAAAAAGCTAGCCGAATTTTTGAAAAGAAAATCACAACATATATTCTCAATATTCTTCAAGGTTTAAAGGATCTAGCAATCATCAAGAAATCGTTCTTGGTTCATTTGAAGGTGTGGATACCAAAAGAGGGTCTTCGCTCGTTCAACGATCAAGGCCTAGAGTTCGAAGGTTGTATTCAGAATCACATCAATACATCGTTCGATAGCTCAAGAACGGAAAGCGTTCAAGGTTGGTTATTTCTATCTCATAGGATTTTCAAGTTAATTGTATAGAACGGATCCTAGGCTATTGGGTTTTTATGTTAATAGATGCTTAATTCCGCTGCGCATGGACCCGTAAAACTCAACAGTGGTATCAGAGCCCCGTTCATATGGTTAAGTTTGAATTAACTTGCTAGAAAAGTAATATAAATCGTTATATGTTCTTTTGCATGTTTTGTATGCGATAGATTGATTATTTTTGAAACAATATGCCTAAATCATGTTTTATTGATATTGAATTAAATCTGTTAAAAGTTGTTTGCATGATTTAATTGCTCTGTGATTTAGAATTGATTGAAATCTGCAAATCTGCAAATCTGGCAACTTAGTGTCACGCGACATAGTATGCCGGTGTCACGCGACAGAGCTTGCTTGTGTCACGCGACAAAGCTTGCCTCTGTCACGCGGCAAAACTTGCCCAATCTGGGCAGAATCAGTTTGTTGAACAATCCTGCTAATCTGTGAATGTGTTTACAATCTGATATGTTTATGTATTAATCTGGATGCTATAAATTTCTAGGAATTAAGTTTATAGGGCTATGATAGATTAATTCATTGTTTATGCATGCTTAGTTAATTAAAATATGATTTTACTAATTGTTGCGATGCATGAATTATGTGTTCTTACGTGTTAAGAATTTTAGATGTTAAGTTGAAACATTGTATTATAATTTCCTGAATGTTTAGATTGAAACATTAAGATTTTGGTTTATGATTGTTTATGAGAAACAAGTCATATTACACAAAATTTAAAAAGAAACTGATTGTTTATTCAAAGTGTTGATTATGTTGCAAATCAGAGCTGATTTCTGATTGTGCATGTCTAGGAGAGTTCTGTCAAAGAAAAGATTTGGTACTTAAGTAGTCCTTGTGGCTCACCTGTCTTCCTGGGAACTTACCTGGTGCACGATTATGATTATCTTTGCTGATATGATTATAATCTACTTTAAAGAACCTTCATTTAACTTTTAAGTTCTTTATGCCAATTCATGATTAAAACACTTGAGACCATTCGAATAGTTTTAGGTGGGCTTGCCATAGCAAGGTACTTTGATTCTATTCGTCTGCGAGCAAGATGAGGAAATGGTGGTTCCTATACGTTTAAAGTGAATGAACTTAATTGGGTTATCAAAATGGTTTTGGACCCAAGGCATAAGATGAGATTAAAACATGCCTAGACATATGATGTCTTGAATAAATCTCATAAAAGATCTAAGAGTCATATATGTGATATGATTGATGTTTCTACCTAATTAATTTAGTTTTGAGCGGTTTGCCATAGTAAACTTGAAATTAAATTAAAGTTGGATCTTAGCCCATTAAATGTATATTATGCTTATTTGCATTGGAAGGTGTATAATTTAGTGGGATCATTTTATGTAAATGCATTATACTTCTCATATGATATGCTTACTTATATGTGTTCATATTTTATGTATATCTTTTTGTAGAATAAATGGCATCAAACAATAATCATCTGTCACTGCGATCTCTCCTTGAGAAGGAAAAGTTGGAAGAGAATGGTACAAACTATATGGATTGGATCCGTAGCGTGAGAATTGTTCTCAGGCAAGAAGAAAAACTGTACGTTCTCGAGGAACCTATTCCACCTGAACCTGCTGCCAATGCTGCTAGGGCATTGAAGGATCAATATCTGAAGCATAAGCGTGATGCTACAGATGTTGGTTGCCTCATGCTCTCCGTCATGTGTAAGAACCTTCAGAAGGATCTTGAGCACTTGGGGACAGTTGATCTAAACAATCGACTGATGGAAATGTTCCAAGTTCAAGCTAGGCAAGAAAGGTATAACACAGTTAAGGCCCTGACCTCATGTAAGATGAGTGAAGGACAAGCTGTTGGTCCCCATGCTCTTAAGTTGAAGGGCCACATTGAGCATCTTGAAAGGCTCGGTTTTCCAATTAGCCAAGAGTTGGCCACTGACATAATATTGAATTCATTGCCCAAAGGTTTTAGTAATTTCATAATGCACTATAACATGGGGGGCATGAATAAAAACCTTTTTGAGTTAGTTCAAATGTTGAACACTGCGAAAACCAATATTGTCGAGAAGAAAATCGATCAAGTGCTGATGGTGAACAAGGGGAAGGGTTTCAAGGGTAAGGGAAATGGAAAGGCAAAGGTTGCCAATTCTAAGACAAATGTTGCTAAACTCAAAGAGGCTGCCAAGCCTAAAGAGGCTAAGCCCAAGTCCTAAGGGACGCAGTCTGTTTCCATTGCAATGAGATTGGACATTGGAGGAGAAACTGCACAAAATACAAGGAAGTACTGAAGAAGAGCAAAGGTGTTGCTTCGACTTTAGGTATCTTTATTATAGATATATTCCTATCTAATTCTAGTTCTTGGATATTGGATACCGGATGTGGAACTCACATTTGTTTAAATGTGAAGGGTCTAAAGAACAGAAGGATGCTTGAAGAGGGTGAAGTGGACCTACGTGTGGGGAATGGAGCAAGAGTTGCTGAATTAGCCGTAGAAACTTATGAAGTTACTTTACCTAGTGGAATAATACTTGTTTTGAACAATTGTTATTACGTTCCAACTTTAAGTAGGAATATTATTTCGATTTCATGTTTGGATAATGAAGGTTTAATTTTCTTATATGTGATAAGAAGTTTTCCATTTACAAGAGTGATACGCATTATTATACTGCTGTTTCATTCAATGGCCTTTATGTCCTTGATGTTGAAAATCGTAATAATGATGTCTATAACATTAACAAGAGATCTAAACCCAATGATGTAAACCACACTTACTTATGGCATTGTCCTCTTGGCCATATATGAGAAATGCATTTCTAAACTCCAGAAAGATGGATATTTAGACTCACATGATTATGAATCTTATGAGACATGCGAATCTTGTTTACATGGCAAGATGACCAAGGACCCATTTATCAAAACTGATGAAAGGGGCGGGCGACTTATTAGGCCTCATACATACCGATGTGTGTGGACCTATGAGTAGCGATGCTAGGGGAGGATTTCGGTACTTCATAACATTCACTGATGATTATAGTAGATTTGGATATGTTTATCTAATGAAACATAAAAGTGAATCATTTGAGATATTTCGAATATTTCAAAATGAGGTGCAAAACCAACTTGGCAAAACTATTAAAGTACTTCGATCTGATCGAGGTGGTGAATATTTGAGCCAAGAATTTGACAGTTATCTTAAGAGTTGTGGAATCGTTTCAAAACTCTCTCCACCCGGAACACCACAATGGAATGGTGTGTCTGAGAGGAGGAATGGAACTTTGTTGGACATGGTTCGTTCTATGATGAGTCAAGTTGAGCTTCCTTTATCCTTTTGGGAACATGCACTAGAAACTGCTGCTTTTACTATAAACAGAGTTCCTACCAATCGGTTCAAAAGACCCCATATGAGATGTGGCATGGAAGAAAATCTAGTTTGTCTTTCATGAAGATTTGGGGTTGCGATGCATATGTCAAGTAGTTAACTTCTGACAAGCTAGCACCTAAGTCTGATAAATGTATTTTCGTGGATTATCCTAAGGAAACCAAAGGATACTATTTCTACAACCGAAACGAGAACAAAGTATTTGTTGCTCGAAATGGTACTTTCTTAGAAAAGGAGTTTCTTCGCAAAGGAACCAGTGGGAGTAAAATAGATCTCGAAGAAATTCGAGAACCCGAAAACAACATTGAACCAATGGTAGAGACTGAACCAAGTTCAAAAGTAGTTGTGGAACTGGTTCAAGATGCGCAAGTTCTTCGCCGAAGTGGTAGGTCATGATCCGAACCCGAGAGATATGAATTTCTCGTTACGGAAAGTGATGAAGTGGAGTTAATCGAAAACGATGAACCTACTTGCTATCAAGAGGCGATGTCCGCTCCTGATTCGGAAAAATGGCAAGAGGCCATGAAGTCCGAATTACAATCCATGGTTGATAATCAAGTTTGGAACTTGATTGATCCACCCGAAGGTGTAAAAACCATTGGGTGCAAATGGGTTTTCAAGAAGAAGACCGACATGGATGGGAAGGTGCACACCTATAAGGCTAGGCTTGTAGCTAAGGGATATAGGCAGATTCATGGCATCGACTATGATGAAACCTTTTCGCCTGTAGCTATGCTTAAGTCCATTAGAATTTTAATTGCCATAGCCGCATATTATGACTATGAGATATGACAAATAGATGTCAAGATAGCTTTCCTTAATGGGAAGTTACTTGAGGATGTATACATGATACAACCTGAAGGTTTTGTCAGTCCAGAAAATTCTAACAATGTGTGTAAGTTGCAGAAATCCATTTATGAATTAAAGCAAGCTTCTAGGAGTTGGAATCTACATTTTGATGAAGCAATCAAGGAGTTTGGCTTTATCAAGAACGAAGATGAACCTTGTGTATACAAGAAAATTAGTGGGAGCGTAGCACTATTTTTAGTGTTGTATGTCGACGATATCTTACTCATTGGAAATGACATTCCTGCACTACAGACTGTCATGTCTTGGTTGGGAAAGTGCTTTTTAATGAAAGATATGGGTGAAGCTGCATATATCCTTGGTATCAAGATCTATAGAGATAGATCCAAAAGGATGATTGGTTTAAGTCAAAGTACTTACATTGACAAGGTTCTTAGAATATTTCAAATGGAAAATTCTAAAAGAGGAAACTTGCCAATGTTGCATGGTGTATCTCTTAGCAAGACTCAAAGTCCTAAGACTAATGATGAGAGAAAGAGAATGAATGGTATTCCATATGCCTCGGCAATCGGGTCTATCATGTATGCTATGTTATGTACTAGATCCGATGTCTCGTGTGCTCTAAGCATGACGAGTAGGCACTAATCGGATCTCGGCGAACCACATTGGATAGCAGTCAAGAATATCCTCAAGTACTTACGAAGAACTAAGGATGTATATTTGGTCTTTGGAGGAATGGAAGAAGATCTTGTAGTGAAAGGCTACACATATGCTAGCTTCCAAACCGACAAGGATGATTTCAGATCGCAGTCTGGATTTTTGTTTACGCTGAATGGAGGCACTGTGAGTTGGAAAAGTTATAAGCAAAGTACCGTCGCTGATTTTACAACCGAAGCTGAGTACATAGCGGCATCTGATGCATCTAAGGAAGCCGTTTGGATCAAAAAGTTTATTAGTGATTTGGAAGTCGTTCCAAGCATCAAAGACCCTATTGAACTTTACTGTGACAACAACGGTGCCATTGCACAAGCAAAGGAACCAAGGTCACACCAGAGATCCAAACACATACTTCGACATTTCCACATTATCCGAGAGATATGTGAAAGGGAAGACGTAAAGATATGCAGAGTAGACACTGATGACAACGTGGCGGACCCATTAACTAAGGCTCTCCCGCAAGCTAAGCATGATGGTCATGTTAGGTCCATGAGTATTCGATATATGGGAGATTGGGCCTAGTGCAAGTGGGAGACTGTTAGTGTTATGCCTAGGCCTATAGTTGATAGACTTATGTATTGACATTATTTATTATTATATGAAAAAGTTTATTATTTGATTATTATATGTTTTGCATATTTCTCTGTAATAATCTCCGTCCCTAATTATTAAGAGAATAATTAGTATAAATGTTAATGGATAATCATATGACAATTATATGCATAGAGATGCACATTAAAATTTATGGTTACTTGTTAGAGAACAAGTGACTGGACTTGACCCATATGAGATTTATGTCATGTTCAAATGTCATAATTAAATCTCATAAGGTTACTTCATTTAGTCCCTAAACCTGAGATTATCATGACCTTACATATGATGAAAGTCATGTTAGATTTTAGCCAAACGATATCTTAACATGATATTTATAAAGGCTATCTTTGGCATGATCGGATTCATGATGGGAAGGATGATAAGTCAAGATGGAATTTGTCCCTCGAAAGAGAGATGCTTTGCTTGGGCCCCTCGATGAGTGATAATGATGAAAGTGTATGGCCATACCCCAATGCGATTGGATTATCATTATACTCGAAATCATGAAAGCATTGAACAAAGACAAGTTGACGAGGACCATGACTTGTGTTCAATATAACATCGTGAGACAAAGGGAGAAATGGAAGTGTACCATTGGAAACGTGAACTCTTACGTTATATTATTTTGGTAGACATAATGGCTTGCTAGAGTCCGCTTATGTGTTATGAGAGTCGATATGATCGAGCTCATTGCCAACATAATATAATCCTATTGGGTCACACACAACTAGAATGAATTGATTAAACCAGAGGAAGAATGATTGAGAGAATCCTGATGTGGCTTAAGACATCGCATCACAGAACTTGTCCATGGTACTCGTCTGGTCGTGCGACACTTTAAGCCACAGAGGCATTTTCAAACTAGTTTCCTAATTTGATTAGGAAACAAATATTAATGCTAAAGTAGTATAAATATAACAGTCTGTCAACCCTAAAAAGCTAGCCGAATTTATGAAAAGAAAATCACAACATATATTCTCAATATTCTTCAAGGTTTAAAGGATCTAGAAATTATCAAGAAATCGTTCTTGGTTCATTCGAAGGTGTGGATACCAAAAGAGGGTCTTCGCTCGTTCAACGATCAAGGCCTAGAGTTCGAAGCTTGTATTCAGAATCACATCAATACATCGTTCGATAGCTCAAGAACGGAAAGCGTTCAAGGTTGGTTATTTCTATCTCATAGGATTTTCAAGTTAATTGTATAGAAAGGATCTTAGGCTCTTGGGTTTTTATGTTAATAGATGCTTAATTTCGATGTGCATGGACTCGTAAAACCCAACAGGAAGATGCTGAGATGGAAGCTGAACCTTGGGTCGCGCCTCCCGTTGAGCCAGGAAATTTTAATACCATACTTAAGGAGCTTGAGGACCCTGATGAGCTGGCCTTGGATGCTGACTCCCCGAAATATGCCTTTTCTGAATCTGGTAAGCTCAACCATCCTCAACAGCAAGAAAGAGAGTCTGGTGATCAAGCAAATATTGACAATCATACTGAGGATGATCCAGCAGTTTGAGTTTTCTTGGATATTTATTTGGTGATGTAATGAAACAAGCTCCAAAACAATCTTTTTTCTTTTGTTTTACGTAGACTATGCCTTGGCCCAGTTTTTGGGAGGCATTTTAACTTGACATATTTTGATCGCTCAAGTTCTGGCCCACTTTTGGGGGACTTGCTTTTATTTAATCGTAGTTGACCCTTCACTTGAATCAATTTTGCTTCGATCCAACTATTTGTTGGGATGTCGAACTAGATTTAATAGGACACACGAGATCGTCAAGAGACTTTTGTCGAACTAGTTTGTAGGAACAAATTTTACTTAGCACTTGCTTGATCTGAGGACGAGATTGACCTTGAGTCAAATCTGTTTAGATGAACGAGACTGACTAAGAGTCGAGTCTGTTAGAATGAAGTCAACTATGAGTCGGACTTGTTAAAGGAACGAGGTTTACTACGAGTCGAGCCTGTTAGAATGAAGTCGACTATGAGTCGGACTTGTTTAAGGAACGAGGCTGACTAAGAGTCGAGCCTGTTAGAACGAAGTCGACTATGAGTCGGACTTGTTAAAGGAACGAGGCTGACTAAGAGTCGAGCCCGTTAGAACGAAGTCGACTATGAGTTGTACCTATTTAAAGAAACGAGGCTAACTAAGAGTCGAGCTTGTTAGAACGAAGTCGACTATGAGTCGGAATTGTTAACGGAACGAGGATGACTAAGAGTTGAGCCTGTTAGATCGATGCATAGACGTAACACAACTTGGCTGAATAGAACTGCAACTTTATTGAAGTAGTAGAACGATTACATATAAAACGGAAAATTGGAACTGAAACTAAAACTGAAAACAGAACTAGAAGTAGTATTTGATAAGGTGGCTAGCGTGCTACGGATGCTTCAATTCTATCCCATCTGAATTAGCAATCATATAAGTTCCTTCCTTGATCACTCGAGTAATGACGTAGGGACCTTCCCAGCTGAGAGATAACTTATTCTGCTGAGCTTTTCTTCCAGTTACCTCGATTTTTCGTAGCACATAGTCACCCACTTGAAACGATCTTCTCTTAACTTTCTTATCGTGGTAACTCTTAGTTTTCTGCTTATAATTGACCATCCGTAACTGAGCTGTATCTCATTTCTCGTCGAGCAAATCTAAATCAATCAATCTGCTGACATTGTTCTGCTCCTGATCGAAGAAAAATACCCTGGCTGTAGGAACTTGTAGCTCGACTGGTGCCATGGCCTCTGATCCATATGCAAGAGCGAAAGGGGTTTCCCCCTGTGGGCCCGCGAGTGTTTGTACGGACTGCTTAGAGAGCAATGGAAAGTTCGTCCAACCAGTTGCTTCGTCGACCAACCAAACCCGTCTTAAGTGCAGAGAGGACCGGTTTGTTCGCTGCTCCAGCTTGCCCGTTACCTTGAGGATAGGTGACTGAAGACTTCCAATGTTTGACTCCTACTCTGTTCATTTCTTCTTCGAAAGCTGTAGATAACTGTAGCCAGTTATCCGACACTACAGCTCGAGGAATCCCAAATCAGCACCAAATGAAATCATGAATGAAGTTGATGGCATTCTTCTCTGTAATCCTTGCTAATGGTTTTGCCTCGACCCACTTTATAAAGTAATCAATAGCAACGATCACGTACTTGCAATTTCCTCGGGCGGGCAGGAAAGGTCCAATCAAGTCGACACCCCACATATTGAAGGGCCAAGTTGCGACCACTGAAGTTTGCTCGGTTGTAGGTAGCCCAGGTAGGTTGGCAAACCTTTGACACTGGTCGCACCCTTAAACAAAGTCGTTAGTGTCCGCTCTCATGTGAGTCCAATAATAACCCAATGTAATCAACTTGTCGGCCAATGTTCTGGCCCCCGAGTGTCCACCACAAACCCCACTATGTACCTCGTACATCAGCTGAGTAACTTCTTGAGGGTGAACACATCTTAATAAAGTTTTAGTGAATGACCTTCTGAATAACGCGTCTCCTTGAAAAACATACATCGAGGCCTTTTTCTTGATAGCTCGAGCTGCTTTCTCGTCATCAGGTAGTTTGCCTGTCTCTAGATAAGCTCGCATTTCTTCGATCCAGCACTTGGTGTAAACCCATTCTCTAGTAGTATCCTCCAGGCATTGAATCTGAATCCTTTCATAAGATGGATGCTAGAGGTAAGAGATCGGCTCCCCATGCTGTTCTTCTGAGGTGGCCAATTTTGAGAGGAGATCGGCCAGGTCGTTATCATCTCGACCTACCCGTTGTATTTCCCAGAATTCCGAGTCCTTGATCATCTCTTTCACTAGGTTGCAGTAATTGACCAGGGTAGGATTCAACACCTCATACTCTCCTCTGACTTGATTCACTATCAACTAAGAGTCACAATAAGCCACAATTTTGGTTGCCCCAAAACATTTTGCATACTCAATGGCTGCGATCAAAGCTTCATATTCGGCCTGGTTGTTAGAAGCTTCAAACTTGAATCTCAGAGCTTCTTCATAGACTGTCCCTGATTCTGGCTCGATCAAAATAATTCCAGCCCACTAACGCTTTTTGTCGCGACCCGTCAGAGTAGACCTTCCAGCAATCGTCGGGCAAACATACGACGGGCTGTGTTGCGGGATCCTTTCCCTTGTATTTTCCTTTCGAGCTCTAACTTCGCTATCTTCCTTGGTGAACGTAAGCTCGACCAAGAAGTCTGCCAAAGCTTGAGCTTTTAATGCCTTTCGAGGCCTATACTCAATGTCGAATTCTGTGAGAGCAATTGACCAGTTGAGTAGTCGGCCTGAACTTTCGGGCTTATGTAGGATCTTCCTCAAAGTTGCATTAGTTAGCACGACAATAGGGTGAGCCAGAAAATAGGCTCGCAACTTCCTGGAAGCTACGACCAAGGCGTAGGCCACCTTCTCTACATTATAATACCTGCCTTCAACATCGGGCAAGGCCTTGCTTACATAATACACGGGCTTCTGAAGCCCTCCTTCTTCTCGAACTAACACACCGGCCACAGCTTGGTCGCCAAAAGATAGATAGACGAACAAAGTTTCCCCCATAACCGGGCTACTCAATAGCGGCGAAGAGGCAAGATACTTCTTAAGCTGCTGGAACGACGAAGAACATTCGGCCATCCACTCAAAATTTTTCGTCCCCCTTAGAGATTTTTAAAGAAGGGGAGAGACCTCTCTGCCGACTTAGAAATAAAGCGACCTAGGGTTGCCACCCTACCATTGAGTCGCTGCATCTCCTTAATACACGTAGGCTCCTTCATGTCGACCAGAGCCTTGATCTTTTCAGAATTGGCTTCAAGACCTCCCTGAGAAACCATAAAACCCAGGAACTTCCCTGGTGCTACCCCGTCTATTCCTGTTGGAGGGCGACCTTACTGACTTTACAGGCGACCTGCGCCTCTCTTCTCTCACTGGCGACCTGTGCCCATTCCTAACTCGATGAGATTGTGATCTCTCAGTTCTGGCAGGCGACCTATGCATATTTCTGTTGGCCTCCAGTTGTCGCCTCAGGTCTGATTCCGCCTCATGCTCCTTATACATGTTGAGGCTAGCTCTTAGGTCGTCGCTTGGAACAGTGATGTGGGAGCAAACTTGTTGTACAATCCTCTGTTGTTCGCCATTCTGCCTGGCACTCCCGTCCTGCCTAGCACTCCCACTAGGCTGCCTGTGAGAGGTTTGGGAGAGAGCCGCTCTCTGCGATCTCCTATCATTCTGATCAGGCGAGTCTGGCATATCAAGCAATTCCGCCAAAATTTTAGCCCACTCCTGCAACATCTCGTTCCTACTGAGGGGATTGGTTGAGGGACCTGACTTGTCGCCTGCAACCGTTCGGCCTGCTTGTTGACGCTTTGGAGGGGGCTGTGCTTCTAGTTCTACTATAGGCCTTTTCTCCTTTCTGCCATCTGGCAAGCCTCTGCCATCAACAACGCTGTTCGAACGTGTCGCCCTCCTGGCATGGCGCTACGGAGGAGGAGGAGGAGGAGGCAGATTAACATTGCGATTTCCAGCACCGGCGTTCGCATTACCACCGACGTTTACTTGATTAATCTCATTCGAGGCCTCTGAAACATGACCGTCTGAAGTCAATGCAATGGTGTGAGAAAAGTTTCGAGGTCAAAAAGCAACGATTCCTGACAATGGAACCAAACTGATGCTGCAGGAATCGTGCTTATCAATATCCGTCCAGCCGCAAGATTGATCACTTGGCTACTTGACCTGAAACAAAGAACCCACGACTAGCCGGAATGGTCTCTAGCGTAGACCCTCGGGCGTGAGAGTAAGTATGGTGTATGGAGAGTTATAAGTTATAAAGAACAATGTATTCAGAATAACAAATAGTAATTACCTCAAAACCGTAGATGTTGTCAAGTATTTATAGGCCTTGAGATGTGTTATAATTACAGTAGGATTGTATCAAATCCCTTTATTCATGGATCAGATTTGTATAAGAGATACATCCATATATAACTCCTGATTTGTAGGGAGTCTGTTGTGGAAAGAGTTGTGCATGTATTAAGAATATGTAGTTCGACGTATGCCTTGTAGGTCGAGGTCGCCTGCGTGGATCTAGGTCGTCCTGACTAGCTAAGATATTCGGATAATACTTTAATAAGATAAGTGGATCGTATTCGGACAAAGCTAGGTCGGGACCAAGTAGGTCGGACGATGAGCTAAGTCGACTGATCACTAAGGATGGGCCTTGGGCCTGGTAATATTTGGGCCGATCTGCTAAGATCATGCTGGCAATAATGTTCGAATAACTGGGCTTGATCATTGGGCCTAGCCTGTCAAATTTATTCCGTTCAATTAGCATTCTTTCTCTTCTTCCACCATTATTGATCGAAAGGTCCGTCTCAATAATTATAGGGCTCTGTGCTAAATTGAATAAATGCCCTTAATATATATATATATATATATATATATATATATATATATATATATATATATATATATATATATATATAAATACAATATGTGTTAAATTGAATATAGGGCCCTTAATATATATAAAAAAATACAATGCATACTAAAACTAAATTGAATATATACAATATATAGTAAAAGAAAAAATGTTATGTTGAACACCTCTACGGGGATTCGATCCTAGCACCTCAAGTATATACTCCCTCTGTCCCGGAACATAATTCACAAACACTGTTTGCATTGGTTTTAAGGAGGGAGTATTATATTGAAAGTATTGTGAGTGTGAAAATAAAATAGGAGAGAGAATGAGTGGAGAGAATAGTAAATTATAATGGTGTTGTGACTATTAAAATAATGTAGGAGAGAGAATGAGTGGAGGGAATAGTAAAGATTCTTTTCCATTTTAGGTAAGTTTTAAATGTGTGAAGTAAGTTTTGGGACGCCCAAAAGGGAAAGTGTGAAAATTGTTCCGGGACGGAGGGAGTATATAATAAAAATTATCCAACCAAGCCAGCAACGATACCTATCATGGTATCACATCTAAATTTATATATTTAGTACTAGTATTTTTGGGCTAGGTTTTAGAAATGGGGAAAAATATGAGGTCCCAAAAAATTATGGGCCCGATACAATTGGGCTCCTTGCACACACTCAAAATCATCACCAACAATAACACTCAAAATCATCACCAAGTTCAATCTCATTTCAACCTTCTTCTCCATCTTTCAAACATTGTTTTCCTCTCGCCACCGCCACCGCTATTAACACCACCACTTCATCACCATCGTACCCAATTGTAAATCAACCTTTGAAGAATAGTTTACTCCTATATTATGCATGTACACTCTGCAATTGCATCATATTTATTCTTATTCGACTGAAAAAAAAATCCAACGCCAGCTTCTCTTTCAATTTAATTTTTAAGCTTCTTCAATTCAAACACCAGCTCCTCCAATCAATTTCTGGGAAAAATAATTCAAATGCCTGTTGGAATTTTATGTGGCTTCTTCAAACTTAACGGAAAACTTGACAGAGAAACTAACGGAAATTGGGAAGAACAATTTAGGAAGTCGAGTCTTGTTTAGCACAATTTCCGTAAGAAGTATTTGCCCCGCACAGGTGCTTACGGTTTAAATGGCAAACTTCTCGTGAGATAAAACGACTTATAATCACCAATAGGAGCACTCCAAATTGGTAACTCTACGAACTAATCACTATTTAGAACTTTGGACTTTGAAAGATTTGATGCAACAAGATGCCAATGATTTGGGTATGTTTATCTATCTCTCTAGAGGGTAGGAATTCTCAAATGACTGTATGAATATATTGAAATTCGGAGGGGGAAGTATATAAGGAAAGTCAAAAGGTTTTGTGCCTTTTCCCTTGAAAAGGTGCAAACTTTCGAACAGCTGTGAAGGGCACGAGTCGTGCTAATTGGCACGAGTCGTGCCCACGACTCGTTCCCAAGCATTCCACTCGTTACGATCGATTTGAGCAAATGGTCATCGAGAATCCCATTCGTACTCACGACTCGTGCTCGTAGTCCCCACTTGGCGATCGGTTTTGAGCCAAATCTCATCACCCAAAAACACTGTTCAAACCCAATTTGATCCAAATGATCAAATTGACCTTTTAACTAACTTCTCGTTAAGTTACAAAAGACTATTGTCATTAATTCTCATTCACCCTAAATGGTTTTGAGATATTCAATGATTTTAGTAATCTACAACAAATGTAGAATATAATTTGTAACTAGTTCCGTTAACACATAACGAACTTCCGTTAGAAACTAGATCAACGTTAAGTTAAACTTAACTTTCCGTTATCCATTTCCAACAATCCCCCACATGAATGACAATTAATGCATGTATGCAATTTCGTCCAAAGTTCCGGCGAACTATTATTACATCGGGATAGATAGCTTGTGGCCTTGAATCTTCCCTAGTGAAATATTATCGGATATACTAGCCATTTGGTAGCGAGTCGCTTTGAACCAGTGACTGTAGGTTGTATACCAAGACAATAATACTCACATAATAATAGCTCTAATAGTTTTTCATTCTCACGGTTTTGTCCATTTCGGCCCTGGACCGTATCTCATTCATAAGCGTTCATTTAGAGGCGGCCTAATTACCTCTCGCTTTATATAGGTGATTCTCACTATAAGGAGTATCATGCACTACTCCACCCGAAGGTATAGAAATCATTAAAAGTTTTCTCAACTTATCCTTACCACTGCTGCATGTGCTTGTACTTGGATGTTCTGGGAATGAGTATTCAACATCTCCAGGTTAATAAACCGAGTTGTTGTTTCCAAGTAACTCTACTAGAACTTATAACTTGGTTGTCTCATTGAACCAAGGGCTTGGGATCTCGATTTCTCAAGGTTGAGTGTCCGCTATAAGTTCTTTTGTTGTGGGTTTTAAACCCATTCCCCTTAATAGTTTATACAGTTGATCTCTATTACTACCTTTAGGTAGACGGATCCGATATTTGACTTCACATGGCTAGTTGTGACAGTTGAATTTTGAGATCAATTGTACTATGGTAGTGTGTTTAAAACCATTGTGTCTTGACTTACCACTATGTTCTACCCTTTTCCTATTTTCCATTGTCGTCACAATGTCTTAGGTCATGCAGACATAAACTTATTCCACAAAGGAATATCTTTTCCAAAAACTTATTCCTAAGCTTTGTCTAATTCTATCAACTCATATTCTTTACAAGATTGAGTTAGCTATCTTATCTTGGAGAGTGACACCTTTACTCCAACTAATGTGAGCGCATTCTCAATTTGGAGTATGTTTATGTCGAATATTCAATCAGTATATTCGTTTCATACTTTTGAATATTTCATGTATTGTAATCTTTAATCATAAGTATATCATTAAGTACACTAAGTACTATGACTATACTTATTCCGGTGATTGATTACAATGATCTCTGTACCGATCCGACTTCTCAAGTATCCAGTATCTCTAAGTGGTTTGACCTCGTTAGAATCTACCTTTCAGAAATCTATCTTACAGAGATTACCTCTCAAGATTCTTTTCGAAGTACTTTTTCAAGAGAATGGGATTGAGACAAGATTATTCCTTCTGATGTTCTAGAAATCTTTATTTCTAATATGACATCGGCTAATCCCATATCTTTCTTGACAGAGTTCTTCTTTGTCATGTCTTTGGTATTCATGATCAATTCATGACTACCATTGTTATCCACGTAAGGACAGACTATTAACAAATGATTCGGATGTTCCTTTAATGTATGTAGACACATTTGTCACATTCATTAATCTTGAATCCATTTGATAACATAGTTCTATCGAACTTCTCATGCCACTGTTTAGTTGCTTGTTTTAGTCCATATGAATACACAAGTAGATCCAACACGGTTGTGCGACATAGAACGCTCTGTTGTGTCAATGGGATAATCTTGCATAAATCATCATGTCCTTTTGACAACTAGCCTGGCTTTATACTTTTCAACATATCCATTGGCTTTATACTTTCCTTTCAAGAATCCATTTGCAACCTAATGGTTTGCAATTTGGAGGGAGATCAACCAATTCCCAAGTATTTATTATGGATTTTTATCTTACTGTTAATAGCCTCTTTCCAGAACGAACTATCCGGATCAGATAATGCTTCCTTAACAGTTGCTGATTCGTTTTCCAACATAAATGATAGAAAATCAGGACCAAAAGACTTTTCCACTCTTGCCCTTTTACTACGTCTAAGTCCTTCATCTTCAACTTAAGATGGACCGTTTGTAGATTCACATGTTCTCTTTTGAGAATTTGCCTTATTTCCTGTCCTTAGCAGGAAAGATATTTTTCCAAGAATACTGCATTCTTGATTCTATTGTCTGTAGAGACTACCTTTCAAGATCCTTTTATCAAGAAAAGTACTCTTTAGACTAGACCTCTTGAAAATTCTTCTTATTGATTTTAAGAGTCTAACATTTAAAAGTTTCATCCTTGGTATATCTAGCTTTTGCAACCCAACGGTTCGCATAAGGAAGATCAACCATCTTTCTAATAGAGTAGGATGAATTTGTCCTTCAACTGTATCTTGTTTCTTCTTCTTATTAAGAATACTACTTACAGTTTCTATAAATTTTCTTGTTAAAATTTATACATTTCCTATCATTTCAAGGAAGTATATTCTTTAAAGAATATAACGTGTCTTGCTTAAGTATTTCTACTTTAGCCGAATACCCCCACAGTTTAGGTATTTATAAAACAGCTTACGAATACTTCAAATTCGTTAGGAGTTTTATCATCAAATAACTTCCACATATATGATGATCCTTTCTTTTAACTGTTAACATTTTAACAGTTTCTGTTAATACTTAGAAGTTCATATCAATAGAACTTATGTATTTCGCTTGTACCCCCACACTTGAGGTGTACCTCCACATATCAAATATTTTATGAATGTCCTAATTCATATTTAATATTTTCTTTTATGTGGAGTCATTAAATTGTAATAACCATGTTATCTACAATGTATTTCATCTCCTTGAGATGAACCGACGACATAGTCATAACTATGTTTAAGTGAGATCTCTTTAACCATTTTCCTTGTAAGGAAACTTGTTTTTTTTTTTTTTTTTTCTCGAATGTCTCTTCAACCCTTTGGTTTCGAAGAATACCGTATTGCCAATGGAAACGTAATACATGGTTTTGGGTCCTATTTTAACCTCTTTAGGTTTAGATATTTCTACCTTTGCTATGTATACCCACATAAGACGGAACTTATAATTAAGGAGTTCACCATCTCCTTAAAAGTTCTATCTTTCCTTTTTCTGTGATTCAGTTGATTTGAGTGTGTAAGAAGCATTCGTTTGATAAATAAGTGTCAGCGTCCCAACAATTATTTTTCAAACGGTACGACATTCTAACCACCTCTATCACTACGAAATTCTTAATTGTTCATTAAGATGAATCACAAACCTTATTGTTTACTCAAAACTTTAAGGTTTTACTTTTACTTTTCCAAAACATGAACTTTGCATTATCAAATGCAATCATTAATAGAAGTAAAGAACTATCTATTTACTATTTCTGGTTTGAACTGATTTCTACAAAAGAAATCAAAATTGATTTTGCGAATCAAATTTCATTTTAGGTAGTAATTTTAAATTAACTCGTCGACTTAGTGAATTTAAATTTACATGACCTAAATGAACACGCCATAACAATTGGAACACTTCAGACCAAGTAAATAAAATTTGAAATTTTATTCTTCGCACTTAGGCGGATAAACAATTACAATTTAAGTTAAGGAGTCCTTCAACAAGGTACCCTTTACTAACACAACAACCATATTTGGTCAGTTCAAAACTTATCCCGATAGACTAAGTTGCTCGAAGTTCAATGGAACATTTCTATCTTCGTTCACATTGGCTTGAAGAGGGTTTCCATCTTGGTTGTTGATTCTAGGATGTCGACATTCCCTAGCCATATGCCCGGGTTTGCCACAATTAAAACAACCACCTTTAACCTTCTTGGCGGTCCTCTTCACTTTCCCGGTGTTCTTTCTTTTATTTCCGGTACTTCTTTCCACCAAGTTCACTTTCGGTCTTTTAGTCACAATACACATAGTATTGTGCATCTCGAGAAAGTCCCAAAGTTCTCTCGCGGTCTTTATGCCACAACACACTTTGTATTGTGCATAATCCAAGCCATTGAGAATATAATTGCGACACAAGAAATCGCTGTGATTCCATGTATCCAAATCATTCTTTGCTTTGGATTCATCCTAGCTCGTCGGATATCAATGGTGGATATTCCAAAAGAAAATGCATCAATTTTAATGTTGTCAGATAGACCAACATTTCCTGTTGCCACCTCTTAAAGTTCATCCCGGTAAGAATACCCGGTCTTTCTGCATGTACGAACACATGAGATGGAGGGAGAGCATTAAGAGGTGCAACCCTTGAGGTTGTACGTGAAGGAGGTTTCTTACCATGAACCGGGTGAGACGGTGTGGCATTGTTGAACGTAGCGTCACCTTGAGAAGGAGGCGTAACATTCCCTTGACTGGAGGAGGAGACGTCTTTCTCATTTGCCATCTTGAAGATCTTGAAGAAGCGTCAAAATACTTCTTACGATTGTTGGAATTTTATGTGGCTTCTTCAAACTTAACGGAAAACTTGACAGAGAAACTAACGGAAATTGGGAAGAACAATTTAGGAAGTCGAGTCTTGTTTAGCACAATTTCCGTAAGAAGTATTTGCCCGCACAGTGCTTCACGGTTTAAATGGCAAACTTCTCGTGAGATAAAACGACTTATAATCACCAATAGGAGCACTCCAAATTGGTAACTCTACGAACTAATCACTATTTAGAACTTTGGACTTTGAAAGATTTGATGCAACAAGATGCCAATGATTTGGGTATGTTTATCTATCTCTCTAGAGGGTAGGAATTCTCAAATGACTGTATGAATATATTGAAATTCGGAGGGGGAAGTATATAAGGAAAGTCAAAAGGTTTTGTGCCTTTTCCCTTGAAAAGGTGCAAACTTTCGAACAGCTGTGAAGGGCACGAGTCGTGCTAATTGGCACGAGTCGTGCCCACGACTCGTTCCCAAGCATTCCACTCGTTCTGATCAGATTTGAGCAAATGGTCATCAGAATCCCATTCGTACTCACGACTCGTGCTCAGAGTCCCCACTCGTGCTGATCAGTTTTGAGCCAAATCTCATCACCCAAAAACACTGTTCAAACCCAATTTGATCCAAATGATCAAATTGACCTTTTAACTAACTTCTCGTTAAGTTACAAAAGACTATTGTCATTAATTCTCATTCACCCTAAATGGTTTTGAGATATTCAATGATTTTAGTAATCTACAACAAATGTAGAATATAATTTGTAACTAGTTCCGTTAACACATAACGAACTTCCGTTAGAAACTAGATCAACGTTAAGTTAAACTTAACTTTCCGTTATCCATTTCCAACAATGCCATCTTAAAAGCAATTTCCACATTGTGCTTGACTTTTTTCCTTATCTTTTCTTTAATTTTTTTTTTTTTGTGTATTTCTGTTTCATTTAGTTTTTCTGTAATTTTCTACTCCCTTCGTCCCGATTGAAGTGTCTCAAAAGAACAATTGCACGAGAATTAAGAAAGTGATGTAAGAAAGAGAAAAAAGGTTAAATGTTGTCAGTATGAAAAATTAAATAGGAGAGAGAATGAGCGGGAGAAATAGTTAGGAGAGAGAATGTTGTGAGTGTAAAAGTAAAGTAGGAGAGAGAGAGAGAGTGGGGTAGGAAGAATATAAAAATAATAAAAACTTTCCTTTTTAGGAATGAGACATTTTAAATGGGATGCCCAAAAAGGAAACTTGGGACACTTCAGCCGGGACGGAGGGAGTATTATTTTGTAATAGTTATTCCAACAATCTTAAGACAAATTTCGCCCCCTCACCACGTTGTGCTTGAGATTGAATGGAACGATTGCCTCCCAGGATGAAACGGATCAACCGAACGCTGGTTGCAGAATAATACCTCCGGCGAATTGAAGTCGATGCTTGGACGATATCACCACAAATGCAATATGCAGGAGGCCAAGGAGAATAGTTTTCAATATGCAACAAAAAGGAGAGGAGAGATTCTGAAAATCTGTGTGTGTTCATCCTCTTGTTGTGTTCTTGTCTTTTTATAATCCAATGAGATAACAGAAAATTAAAATCATGTTTTAATTTTCTTAATTAATACAATTATTGAACTAATTGCATAATTATTTGGCTCATAACATCCATTTGATCAGTTACATGACTGTTTGATTTACACACTCATTAACAGCCTTTTGAACTGTTACAAAGCAGTGCGAAATCAATTTTGGCGTACAGGCTGCATCTACTGGACTCCAAGCGGCCGCCTCACTTTCAGTTTCCTTGGGTCATGTTTTGGAAAAAAAATGCAAAAAGTGGGCTTGCGCGGACAAGCTATTTCGGAGCTACATTCGTGTTCTACTGGACTCCAGGCGGCCGCCTCACATTCAGTTTCCTTGGGTCATGTTTTGGAAAAAAAATGCAAAAAGTGGGCTTGCGCGGACAAGCTATTTCGGAGCTACATTCGTGTCCGCAGGACACGCATGAGTTCGGTAGCCCGAAGCCTATTTTGGTCCATGATTTACAACATTCTCTCTCCTACTCTATGTTCCACAATCATACTTCCTACTAAAGTGTAGGAGTATATAAACTTAGCCACTTTTCCATTTTTTTCCAATGTGGGATAATCACATTTTACCCTTTCCAACCCATTAACTTTGAGCCTTAATATCTCATTCATTTCTCAACAATTTTGGACAAATGAATATATGATTTCAATGTACTCATGGAGTAGAACACAATTCAACAATCAATTAGTCATTTTAACAAATAACTAATTAAAAAAATAACTCATTATTTTCTTTAAAACACACTTTTTTCCAACGGACCCTTAAAAGTGGGACAGAGGGAGTAGAAAAGAAGGATTTTGAACAGTATAAACCGAGATACGAACATGGGTTTGCTCAAGCTGGGCCTAATTGAATTGGGCCATGAATATTATCTAAATAACCAAGTATCAGGGCCGAGTAAGGTCTTCCTTGTATGACGAGGAACGTTTATCTCGGCCTTAGGTCAACATGCTCGGGCCGTCATGCCGCAAGTGACGAGGAAAGAAAAGTTCTTACCTCGGCATTTCATCACCATGACGAGGAAGCAAAATCATTTACCCCGGCATATTTCCGTGCCAGCCAATCTCCAAATGACGAGGAAGCAGAATCATTTACCTCGGTCTATTTGCCAAGGCCGAGGTAAAACATTTGTGTTCCTCGGCGTTCCGGCTAGCAGAATATACAGTCCTTATACAACAAGGATTACACATTCATGATTCAATCAGGATTGTAACCAACTACACCAATCCAAGTCAAACAATGACTCCTTAACAGATATAATTCTCTTAGGATTACATCTTATCTCTTCACAAGTTTACTTCAACATGGATTCTATCAATCCATCCCTATAAATACAAGCCCCATGGCTCATTATTTGGTACGTTACTTTTTACATTGGGAAAACTCTGTCCATTTGTTTTCTCATATACAAACCGTGAACTTACTCTCACGCCGGAGGGCCTTTAGCCGGATCCGCCCCGGCTTAGTTTACGTGTTTTCTCTTATTTTCAGGCCTTGCAATCACCGGAACAATCATCGCTTGGATTTGGGCTGTTTTGACGATTTTGGCATCATCAATTGGTTCCATTGTCGGGAAATCGATTCAAACACCCTTTGTTTGGCCTGGAAAACGCTCGCTAAAAGCCAATTTTCTTGCCTGAATTTTTCTCTCTGTGAACGGAATTTTGGATCGTTGAAACTCTGTTCTTGAAATCGCCTGGGTTTGCGAATTTCAAACCGGATATTGCCCAGATTCCGTTTTGAGGCGTTTTTTAGCGTTAAAATTCCATCCCAATTTTGGCTTGAATTTTTTGTGTTGGAAAAATTGCAATTGGCTGTTTGTTTTTGGTCAAATTTTGCCCTAATTTTGGCCAGAAACTTGGATCTATTGGAAATTGTGATTTTGGAAAATTTGCACTTGATAATTTGCTGTTGACTTACGATGGATGGACAATTTGCAAGTGTAACTGCTGAGGAGGATCAAACCCAAGTGAACGGGGCTAACACTGGAGCCGAGGAACTGCCTCCTCCTCCTCCTCTACCTCAGCCTGATGCCCTTCCTCCCCTCTCCATGACCCTTCGTTCCAAGGGTCAGGTGAATGCCGAGGGAGAAGGTGCTGAGCTTCCTCGTCCTACTCGTACCCGCGGAAAGCAAGTAGGAAGGAAGAAAACAAAGAATGCCGACGCCGGTCAAGCAGGAGGAAGTCAACCCATTGACCGACGCTCTTTGTTACATAGGCAAATGGAAACTTTACAAAGAATGTATGAAACACAGGTTGCTCTCTTGCAATTAGACCCAGAGCATTCCATGGCTGAATTTATTAGGCCATCTGTGGGCAACCCCCTCGAAAAGGGACAAGATGAACAACAACCTCCTCCCCTCAAAACCAGGGACCTACCAAGGCCATCCCCCCGAAATTCTCCTCATCCTCGGCACAACAGTAAGCAGAGAGCTCCAGTGGTCGACTTGAGAAGCCACTTAACTCCTAGGGAAGAGGAAGTAAATTCCCGGGACCTAAGAACGAGACTCAGCTTGAACAGACGCCTATCCCCCTTTCGTCTTGTCATGGCACCTAGGCATCCCACGCCACCTCGATCTCGTCGACCAAATTCTCCTCTACCTCGTCGGCCCGGATTCTCCTCGTCCTCGGCATCGAGAATTTGCAAGGCCGAGGACACGAGCCGTCTGAGAATGATACTTGGCGGTCAAGACCTGGAATTAAGGCGTGACAAAGCTCCTTCCAAACGGGACAGCCACCGACATGACGCGGAGCACAGTAGGGTGAATGATCGCCCCAAAGACAAATCCGTCAGAAGATCCCAACGAAGCACCCGCTCAAGCAGTGACAAGGGAGTGGAAACCAAGCAATGGGAGCTGTTGAAGCAAAGACTGGATGACATGGAGAGGGGAAAGAAGTTTAATGACGATGATTATGACTGGGCAACACGTCCATTCTCTTTGAGGATAACTGCAGCTCCACCTAATCCCCACCTCAAGCTCCCTAATTTCGAAAAATACAATGGCACTACTGATGCAAAAGACCACGTGCAAAGTTATGAACAAACTATGAATCTCCTCACCAATGCTGATGACCTGCTCTGTAAAGCTTTCGCGAGTACCTTCTCCGGAACAGCTTTGACCTGGTTCCGTGAGCTTAAAAGAGGTAGCATCGATTGCTGGAGAGGCATGAGGAGAATGTTCTTGGACCACTTTGCTACTGCTGGTAAGAGGAAGATAAGACTGGCTGACCTGGCCAACATTGAGCAAGGAAAGGGAGAAACCACCCTCAGTTATTATAATCGGTTCCGAAAAATGGCGGACCAGGTTGAAGAAAGCCTCACTGATAGGGAATTTATTGTTTGTTTCAATTCCGGCCTAAAATCTGGTCCCCTCGTTTATGAACTCTCAGCCAGGGAACCTCAAACGAAGTCCGAGCTCTACAAGGTAGCTTATGCCATTTCCATGGCTGAAGACAAAACAAAGAAGAGGGGAGCTGACAAGACAGAAACAGAGGCAGCAGGCAATCGCCAGAATAGTAATGGAAACGGCAAGGGTTCCAAAGGGAAGAACAAAACAAGGAGTACGGAGAAGCTTGAGTTCACTCCTCTTACTAAGCCCATCTCTGAAATCATGCAGCTGGTCAACCTTCCTCCACCTCAACCAATGACCGACAAGCCAAAAATTCCCTCGTAACATGAACAAATACTGTGATTTTCACAAAGACAACGGGCACACCACTGATGGCTGTTGGGCCCTCAAGAAAATAATCCAGAAATGGGTCGACGAGGGAAAGTTAGATCGTTATGTTATGAAAAAAGATAACAAGCGGAAGCGGATGGAAGAGGAAAGTGAAGATGACGACAAAAGCGAGGATGAAGACCGCAGGCCTCCTAGGGCCAAGTTGCATGTGATACGGGAAGAGGTAACTTCTACCAGAAAACTAAGGGACCAGATCCACGAGCTGAGCAAAGTGTACCATGTTCCTGCTTGGATCCATAAAGCGGAAGAGGTCATTAGTTTCTCTCCTAATGAGTTAGCTTGAAGCCGAGCTGCTCGTGAACAACCCTTGGTGATAAAGGGCCGAATAGACAACGTTGAATCCGAAAGACTTCTCGTTGACACGGGGGCCTCCCGTGACATCCTATATTATTCAGCCTTCCAACAGATGGGCTTGAAAGACACCATGTTGGAACCGTACCATGGAAGGCTAGAAGGATTCACCAATCACAAGGTGGGAGCCAAGGGAACTGTGGAGCTAGAACTTGAAGTCGGTGATCATCCCTTCCTAGCCAAAGCCACAGTCAATTTTATAGTCATGGATTTGACTAGTGATTACCATGCGATCATAGGCATTCCAAGTCAAGCCAAACTTGGGCTGGTGGCCTCACTTCCCCGCCAACGAGTTAAATTCCCCACTCGGGCAGGGATTGGATGTGTGAGGGCCACCCCCAAGGACTTCTTGGAACATGTCGTGAAGAGCAGAAAGAAATCCAAAAGTGTGGAGATAGATACCCCCGAGGAAAACATTAAGATCTCCAAGTCTCAGAAAACCACCGAAACTAGCTCCAGAATGAGCTATATTCGTGAAGTGCCTGCGGAGGAGGAAGAGCCTATGGTCCAAGAAATTGCAGATGACCAAGGCATAATCCTATCCATACCTGTGGAAGACCCTATGGTCCAAGAAATTGCCGATGACCTAGGCATAGTTCAGCCCGTATCAGAAGAAGACCCTTATCTCTTCAACGGCCAGAACTCGGGGGCCAACCACGACCTAGGGAAGGTCAGTCTCCCAGATGTTGATAAACTGGAAGAGGGCCTCAACGTGAATGACAATGAAGGGAGAAGAATTAGAGAGATCATCATCGAGTCTCTAGAATTCCGTGACGGTCTTGAAATGAAGCCTGTTGACGAACTGGAAGAGGTAGTCATCAATCCTGACTATCTTGAACAAAAAATCAAGCTCGGGGGCCAACTATCTCCTAAAGAGAAAGAAAAAATCATCTCCCTCTTGAAAAGCAGTCTCGACGTCTTTGCTTGGAGAGTCGAAGATATGAGGGGGATCAATGAAGAAGTAGCCCTCCACCGCCTGGAAGTTGATCCTTTGGCAAAGACTATCTCCCAGACAAGGAGAAATTTTGCAAGGGACAAGGAGGAAGCTATAAAAGAAGAAGTGCAGAAATTACTTAGTGCCGGAATAATTCGTGAAGTTAAGTACCCCGTTTGGTTGGCCAATGTAGTTATGGTGAAGAAGCAAAATGGGAAATGGTGTATGTGCATAGACTTTACTGATCTAAACAAAGCCCGCCCCAAGGACGGCTATCCTCTTCCTAGAATTGACAAGTTGGTTGATTCCATTGCTTTGGACATCAAACTCTCGGCTTCCTAGATGCCTATTCGAGGCTACCATCGAGATAAAAATGGCGGAAGAGGACATTGAGAAGACGGCCTTCCAAACACACAGGGGTAATTGCGTTACATCATGATGCCTTTTGGGCTCAGAACGCGGGTGCTACATACCGGCGAATGGTGAATCGAGTTTTTGCAAGCCAAATAGGTCGCAACATGGAAGCTTATATTGATGACATGGTCATAAAGACCAAGGAAGGCGATCACGTTCCCGACACGCAAGAGACAATTCACAACCTCCGAGCTAATAACATGAAGCTAAATCCGAGCAAGTGCGTGTTTGGAGTAACGGCCGGAAAGTTCCTAGGCTTCATGGTATCTCAAAGGGGGATTGAAGCAAACCCCGAAAAATCAAGGCGCTCGTTGACATGAAGGAACCTACCACCATCAAGGAGGTTCAAAGACTTAATGGAAGAATCGCGGCCCTTGGAAGATTCATCGCCAAATCCGCCGAAAAGTCAACGCCTTTCTTCAAGGTATTGAAGGGTACCAAGAGCTTCTCTGGACTCTGAATGCTCAGAAGCATTCCTCCGGTTGAAGGAGTACTTGGGTTCCCCTCCCTTGCTTGCGGTCCGACTAGGTGAGATGCTTGTACGTCTTCCTAGGCTGCCATCGATCATCTTTGTCGCATTTGTCCTAGTTCGAAATGATGAAGGAATTCAAAAGCCTGTCTACTATGTCTCTAAGGCACTGTCCGACGTGGAAAGCAGATACTTTAATGTGGAGAAGATAGCGTACGCACTAGTCATTGCATCGAGGAAACTACGTGCCTATTTTTCTGCACATCCTATCACTGTGTACACGAATGAACCGTTGAAGAAGATACTACATAAGTTGGACGGCTCCGGGCGTCTCCTTAACAGGTCCATCGCTCTCACTGAGTTTGATATCACTTACCAACCAAGGAAGACCCTCCTGGCACAGCCTTTGGTTGACTTCATGGTCGAGACTGCCTTTATGGGTGAGCATCTCCCCACCTCTAGGAAGCAAAACGCACAAGAGGATAAAGACTCTCCCATCCAACTGTTGGATCCTGTATACGGACGGATCAGCCACCAAGGAAAGAAGCGGAGCTGGAATTGTACTAGCAAGCCCGGAAGGAGAATATACTACGCAAGACGCCATCCGTTTCAAGTTCCCTGCCTCCAATAATCAAGCGGAATATGAAGCTCTAATATTTGGCATTGACTTAGCCTCCTTCTATGGAGCAACTAGGGTGGCGGCCTTCTGCGACTCCTAACTCGTTGTCAAACAAGTAAAGGGAGAGTATAATGCCCAAGATCCCTCCCTTGCCAAGTATAGAGACCTGGTCCTAGATATGACGAAGAAGATGGAATTTTTCGAGCTAAAACAGATTGGCAGGGAAGATAACCAAGTCGCAGACGTTCTTTCCAAACTGGCTACCATGGATGTGTCTAAGACCAGTCCTTATGTGGTTTATGCCGAGGAACCTGCGTACGAAAGACTACAAATCATGCTCTTAAATGGAGAAGATAGATGCTGGATCGATGACTACATTGAATACATTGAGAAGGAAAAACTACCCGAAGATGAAGCTCGAGCCAAGCTTATCAAAAAGAGGTCCCCAAGATTCGTGGTGATGAATGGAGTCCTCTACCGAAGATCTTTCACGAAGCCCCTGCTAAGGTGTGTCTATCCCAAGGAAATTGAGAACCTCTTGGCAGAAGTACATGAAGGTGTTTGCGGCGGACACCCGGGGGCCAGAACCTTAGCTGACAAAATCATATCACTAGGGTACTATTGGCCAAACCTGAGGGAAGACGCGCACACCTATGTTCGAAAATGTGACAAGTGCCAAAGATTCTCTGACATTCCTAGACTACCGGCAGTTGAGCAAACACTTGTAATACCTACGTGGCCGTTTGATATGTGGGGGATCGACATCATCGGACCCTTCCCTCCCGCCCGTGGTAATTGCAAGTACGTGATAGTAGCTGTTGATTACTTCTCCAAGTGGATAGAAGCCAAGGCATTAGCCAAGATAACGGAAGAGAACGCGATCAACTTTGTCCATGACAACATCTGGTGCAGATTCGGCCTTCCACATACAATTGTCTCTGATCATGGACTGCAATTCTCCACAGCATTCACTACAGAGTTGGGAAGAGTAAAAGTCCGCCATGCAAAATCTTCAGTTAGCAGACCACAAGGCAATGGCCAAGCAGAAGCAGCAAACAAACTGGTCCTAACCGCCCTTACCAAGAACCTTGAGGGACGCGAGGGTAGATGGTTGGACGAACTTCCCCTAGCCTTATGGGCTGTTCGCACAACCACCCGGGGGCCAACCGGGGAAACCCCATTCGCACTAACCTTCGGTTCCGAGGCTATGGCACCAGCGGAGATGGCCATCCCTACGGTGAGAAATTCCCATTACGATGAGCAAGTCAACAAGGTCAATAGGCTCCTAGACCTGGACCTGATAGATGAGAAACGACTAGCTGCACAGATGAGGATGGTGAATTACAAACAAAGGACCAAGGCATATCACGATAAGAGGGTCATCAGAAGAGTATTCCAAGTAGGCGATTGGGTACTCAGAAAAATTGAAGCTACTGGTCGAAAGGCAGAACAGAACAAGCTCTCCCCAAATTGGGAAGGTCCTTATATCATCACTCAAGTCATTCGAGAAGGGACCTACAGATTGAAGACCAAGGAGGGGAAGGACCTCAAGCATCCATGGCACTCAGACAACCTTAGAAACTATTATCACTAGTCTAGTTTATTTTACGGTAGATTAGTTTCTTATTTCTGTCTTTTAGTTTTGATTAGTTGATAGGATTGCGGTTCGTTGTAATCGCATTTCGGTTTTATGAAAGCGGTCTCTTCCCGGCATGCAAAGCAACTATCAACTCTTCATACGAGACACCGAGAAGAAGAGAATGTATCCCGATTCTTCTATACAACACATCCTATCAAGGGTCCACCTTGATTAAGGATACCAACGGCCAAGACCAAGGGTCCTCCTTGGCACGATGGCTTACAACACATCTGTCAAGGTCCACCTTGATTAAGGATACCAACGGCCAAGACCAAGGGTCCTCCTTGGCACGATGGCTTACAATCTGTCAAGGGTCCACCTTGATTAAGGATACCAACGGCCAAGACCAAGGGTCCTCCTTGGCACGATGGCTTCACAATATCTGTCGAGGGTCCACCTTGATTAAGGATACCAACGGCCAAGACCAAGGGTCCTCCTTGGCACGATGGCTTACAAATCTGTCAAGGGTCCACCTTGATTAAGGATACCAACGGCCAAGACCAAGGGTCCTCCTTGGCACGATGGCTTACAACACATCTGTCAAGGGTCCACCTTGATTAAGGAAACCAACAGCCAAGACCAAGGGTCCTCCTTGGCCTGATGGCTTACAACACATCCTGTCAAGGGTCCACCTTGATTAAGGATACCAACAGCCAAGACCAAGGGTCCTCCTTGGCCTGATGGCTTACAATCCTGTCAAGGGTCCACCTTGATTAAGGATACCAACAGCCAAGACCAAGGGTCCTCCTTGGCCTGATGGCTTACAACACATCCTGTCAAGGGTCCACCTTGATTAAGGATACCAACAGCCAAGACCAAGGGTCCTCCTTGGCCTGATGGCTTACAATCCTGTCAAGGGTCCACCTTGACTCAGGACTACAAACATAACAGCCAAAGACCGAGGATCTTCCTCGGCCTGATGGCTTAAAAAACATCCTACCAAGAGTCCACCTTGACTCAGGAGTACAACACATTTAAAGCCAAGGAAACCTTCCTCGGCCTAAATAACTTGAGGGTATAGTTAAAGCCGAGAGTTCTTCCTCGGCCTAACCACTTGCCCAACAATTTGGGAGCAAGGAACCTTCCTTGGATCCCACCTTCTTGAGTCTAGTGCCTCTGCCTAGCATACAAAAATATGAGCAAGTTATTGAATTAACATGAATCATGACAAAAGGATTTTCATTGATGTTCAAAAAAGAATTACAAAGTCCTATCATCTATTACAGAAAGCAAAGAAAAGAAAGCTATCCTAAGACTGCTGCCCGTCATCAAAAGGCTTCTCGAGCCAGTCTTCTGTAATAGTGCCAGGGGGAGGAAGGACCACTTGTTCATTAAGGGCATTAGTTTCCTCGGCCCCTCCTTCCATCTCGGCTTCCATGGCCTCGGGCTCTTCTTCATCCTGGATCGCCTCCACCAAGTCTTTTATATTGCCGGGGACGACAGAGGCCGACCTCCACACTTCCCTGCAAGCTTGAGCATCCTTGGCAGCCATTATCTCCAAGTTGCTTTCAGAAAAGAGGACCAAGTGGTGGAGAGCCCTGACTTCCTCGGCATATTGGTCCCTGCAGATCAGCTAGGCAACCTTATTGATGTCCAAACCGGTGGAAGGATCAGCCAAGATGCTCCGGGCCAAATGAAGATAACCATCTTCAAACATAGTGGCCGTCTGCTCGTCCATGGCCTCTCTAAAGGCCGAGCTGGCCATCATCAACTCCTTGAAGGACAAGCTCTCCTTGAACCGAGCAACGGCCTCTTCCTCCCTAGCCGGGAGGGTAGCTTCCAACCCTCTGCACCGGGCCTCAGCTTCCTCGGCCCTAGTTTGGACCTCGGCTTTTTCTTTCCTTGCCGTAGCAAGCTCTTCATTTTTCAGCCGGAGATGCTCCTCGGCTTTGATCTTCTCGTCCTCGGCCCTCTTCACCTCAGCCTCAACCTTGGCCTTGGCTGCCACAAGTTCAGCATCCTTGGCCTTTAAAAGCTTAGCCAAGGAAGCCTTGTCATTTTCACTCTTCACTTGGGCAGCCTTAGCCTCATTCAGGCGCCTAGCCTTCTTCTTGGCCAAAACATTTTCATACGCCGTGACGGAAGCCAACTGAAAGAGAAATCGTTATTAGAAAGGCAAACAAATATCAAGGGCGATAACAAAGAAAAGGATCAACATTTACCTCAGCGATTAAGAGTCCCTTGTGGCAGAGCAAGGTATCCTCGTTGGGGGCCTCTTTGCAAAATGCCTCGTAGGCATCCTCGTCCATAGCCCTCTGAATGGGAGCTCGGCCCAATCTTACTAAGGGTCCCTCCCTTGCCAACAGGGGAAGTCCCTTAAGACGGGGAACGTTGAGGGACATGCTCTTGGCCAGCTCGTCGGCCTCCTCAACGGTCTTGATAGTTTGAATGGTTAAGGGAGGGGGAGCCTCAACATTGGGGGCCCCACTGACACTTGCCCGTTTAGCTGCAGGCTCCTCGGCGCTAACAGCTTGGGTTCTCTTGGAGCCTGATCTCCTTTGGACGAGGTCAGTTTCCTCGGCTCCTACCTCCTCGGCATCAACATGGAGGCTATGCCCCTCTACAGTTGATGGATTGGTTTGTTCATCAGTCGCCGCCTCCTCGGCATTTACCTCCCCATGTAATTTAAGGGGAAGGGGTTGGTCACCCTGAACATTGAGCACCAGATTACGGGCATTGGCCTCTTCTCTCCTTTCCACCAAGGCAGACTTCTTGCTCTGCTTCCTCTTCCTCTTTACTAGCTCTTGAGGACTTAGTCTCTCCATGGCTATAGCTTCTTCTTCCTCGGCGGTTAAATCTGCAAGGACAAGGAAGAAAGAATTAAGTACGAGCAGAGGCAACAAGCATGCAAAAAGTATCAAAGTAAAAAAGATAAACGTTTACATCCAACTATGTCGATTGCTTTCAAACACTGGTCCCGGGGACGTTCAGTCTTGCACGTAATGCAATCCTCATGGAACACCAAGCCGGGGTGAATTGTCCAGTCGTTAAAGCGTCTCCCCCTCTTTACGGTGACAAGGGGAGACACCCCATCCTTCTTCCCCGGCATCAAACCTGCCTGAATATAATAATGGTCTGAGGATTCAACCACTGACCAATCAAGGACCCCCACCTCGGCAAATTCTTCTAGGCGTTTGATCAAGGCCTTGGTCCATTCATATTGTTGGACGAGAAAGGATGAAGTTGGACCCTTACAAGGAGACTGGAACTCCCATCCTTGGCGGCTCTCAACCCTTATAACATGGCTATCCCAGCCGGCAACTTTGCTAGACATAGGGAGGAGCAGCTTCGGTTTTTTGGACGCGCTCTTAATGACGAGGAGCCAACTCTCCTTGACAAATTGAACATGGTAGAAATTTCTAAAAGCTCCCATGGTCGGCTCGTACCCTAAGCTACGGCAAAGGACAATGAAGCTGACAAGAACCCGGGTACCATTAGCTCCTAGCATGGCCGGCACCGCCCCCACATCGTCTAAAAATTCACAGATGAAGGGATCGAGGGAAGACGAAGTCCACTGTTGAAGCTGTTTGAAGTAAAAGTGGACAAAGTCTTGGTTATAATAAAAGTTGTCCTCTTCCTTCTTCGTCTTAAGCTCCATATGGCCCATATAAGTTAGCTTTGTACTCGGCTTTGTTTACCCCGTATTTGGAGTACAGCTTTTCCAACATGGGATCCCCGGCTCTTGGGGTCCTCTCTTGTCTTTGTCCTAATCCTTGGCCTCCTCTTCCTCGGCCTCCTCTTCTTCGGGCCAGGCGGCCATCAGCTTGTGCTTCATCCATGAAAGCGTCAACTATTTGAGTAGACGAGGAGGGTTCTCCTTCTCTTCCCGTCATATCTGCATAAAGACGAGGAGACAAAGTTAGTAACCTCGTCCATGGCTGATTTAGGACGGGGAAGGGAGATTCCCCTCCTCGTCATTTCATAAGGACGAGGAGGGAGCCGTACCTCTCAGGCGCTCACGCATTTCGCGATCAGAGGCCGGGTAGAACAGTTCGATGTGCTCCATCATCTCAGCCCTATCCTCAAAAACTATAATGTTGGGTGAACCAGACTCAATCCTATCTATTCTTGTGGAATCAGGGTATTGGAGGAATAGACGAGTTCGACCATAACCTCTCAGCCGCTTGCTTACATCATCCGGGGTGAGCATCAACCGTGGACCTCTCTCTACGATAGACCCTCGGATTGCCGATTATGATATCCATAACGGAATCGGGGAGAATGGTCCCAAGAACGAGCCATTTCTAAGGGGAATCAACAATGAAAGGGGGAGTTCATTCAATATTCAAGAAAGTTCATATAAAATACAAAGAAAACCAAAGATTTGAAGTTTTGAGAATTTATGAAGAAAAGCTTCATTCTTTAACAATGGTGGTTCATTTGTTCTTGGCATATTCCAGTTTCTTCCCAACAAACCCTAGAAAGCAGGAAATCGGAGTCAAAATGCACAAAAGGGAAGAGACTTCATACCTGAGTTTGGAGAAATTGATGAAATCACAACAGGAAGCTAGCTCGCCGGAAACTGGGTTCGAACAAGATCAAGATCACCGGAATGATTGTCGCCTGAACCTTGTTACTCGCTCTCAAATATTTGGGGTTTGTAAAGAGTGAAATGAGAAGGGTTTAGCCTTTTATAACCCCTCAATCGGGTCAAACCCATGGGTAAAGCTAAATTCCGGGTCTGGCGCCCCAAGAATTAAATGCGAAATGACGGTTTCGAGGCGTGACAAGACTGGGGGGCCCCAGAATAGCAACCGTCAGTTATATGAAGCGACGCCGAGGACACGTGTCAAACCCGTTGGTATTCCATATGCCGAGGACGAGGTGACTTTCTACTCGTCCTAATCCGAGCTAGAAAGTCGGGGGCCACTGAACAGTATAAACCGAGATACGAACATGGGTTTGCTCAAGCTGGGCCTAATTGAATTGGGCCATGAATATTATCTAAATAACCAAGTATCAGGGCCGAGTAAGGTCTTCCTTGTATGACGAGGAACGTTTATCTCAGCCTTAGGTCAGCATGCTCGGGCCGTCATGCCGCAAGTGACGAGGAAAGAAAAGTTCTTACCTCGGCATTTCATCACCATGACGAGGAAGCAAAATCATTTACCCCGGCATATCTCCGTGCCGGCCAATCTCCAAATGACGAGGAAGCAGAATCATTTACCTCGGTCTATTTGCCAAGGCCGAGGTAAAACATTTGTGTTCCTCGGCGTTCCGGCTAGCAGAATATACAGTCCTTATACAACAAGGATTACACATTCATGATTCAATCAGGATTGTAACCAACTACACCAATCCAAGTCAAACAATGACTCCTTAACAGATATAATTCTCTTAGGATTACATCTTATCTCTTCACAAGTTTACTTCAACATGGATTCTATCAATCCATCCCTATAAATACAAGCCCCATGGCTCATTATTTGGTACGTTACTTTTTACATTGGGAAAACTCTGTCCATTTGTTTTCTCATATACAAACCGTGAACTTACTCTCACGCCGGAGGGCCTTTAGCCGGATCCGCCCCGGCTTAGTTTACGTGTTTTCTCTTATTTTCAGGCCTTGCAATCACCGGAGCAATCATCGCTTGAATTTGGGCTGTTTTGACGATTTTGGCATCATCAGATTTCTATTTGATTAATTGTTACATTTAAATTTTGATTTTATATATATTATACATATGAGGTTGAGGTTTGAAGAAAGACATGTGCAGAACATGGAAGAGCTGTAACTTAGAACTTAGGTTCAAGAGTACCCTAATTATGGGGTGACCAATTTTCCGTTTAGTATTTTGTTTGGCAAACTTCGATAAAAGGCATTGCATTAAAGCAACATGTATGGAACGGAGTACATTATTAAGTTTTTACTAACTTTTTCATTGCACTAAAATCACTCAGCGTGCTAAAAAAAAAAAATTACTCTACTGGTGGTTTCGTAATAATAAAATTTGCAGTTAACATTTGTTTGTGCTCTTAGAAAATATGTTTGCACATTGTTATATCATGATGAAATTGTACTAAATATATTTCCTATTTAGAAACAGAACACTTAATTTTAGATAAACAAATAAATTATCATAATTATTATGGGATTATCTTATTTGTTTTTGGGATTTGAATAAGAAAGAAGCAGTAGTACAATTAACTTTACCGTTTAAGAATGAAAAAGTATAGAGTATTACCTACTCATATTCCATAGCCAAAAACTTGTAAAAAATGCGTTTTTTGTGAGCTTAAAAAAAAAAACGTGTTTTTAGAACCCGTCGTCTACTCTTCCATTCATCCCCAACTTCAAAAAAAAAAAAAACACACTCTCTCTAGCCGACCTTAGAGAGCAACGGCAGCAGATCCATGAACGCGGCAGGAGATCCATGAACGACGGCGTGTTCTCCGGCAAGTATAATCTTCCCCTCTTCCGCAGCTAAAATTGGTTATGAATTATTGATTTCAGGTTCTTGAATTGAATTGGTTGGAAACGCAGCTACCCTCTTCCGCCTGGCCTCCGGCGGCGTTTCACCGGCACCACCACCGCAGTCTCTGCAGTATCAACTTCTTCCTCAGCTACACAACAACAATTTCGAATTGATTCCAATTCAGAAAAATTACAAAAACCCTCTATACCCACTTTCCAACAGGCCATTCAACGACTCCAAGTTTTTTCTTCAATACACACAATTTCGAATTGATTCCAATTCAGAAAGATTACAAAAACCCTCTATCCTATCTTGCAAATTTGTGCATAAATCTTCGAAGGGTTTAATAATTTTTGGGTGTACGTGATTTTGTCAAACTGGGGAATCTGGTGGATGCGTTGCGTGGTATGTGCCAGTGCTAGGGATTTGATGTGCCAGTGCTAGTGTAAACTAATGCCAGTGTATGTGTTTTTGAGTGCCAGTTCATGTGTTTTGAGTGTCAGTGCATATTTTTGAGTGCCAGCAAAAAAGAGTGCCAGTTCATATTTTTTGAAGTGCCAGTTCATGTTTTTTGAACTGCCAGTGCATGTGTTTATGAGTGCCAGCAAAAAAGAGTATCAGTGTTTGATGTAAAAAAGTGCAAGCACATGTACACTGGCACTTATTGATACTACAACGGACACTTTTATAAGTGCCAGTATCAATGTTAAAAAGTGCCAGTGTAATGGCTGTCAATTATTAACACTACCACTGGCACTTTTAATAACTGCCAGTATCAATGTAAAAAAGTGCCAGTGTACTCACTGGCAATTTTTAACATTAACACTGGCACTTGAGAAAAGTGTCAGTTTCATGTTTATAAAATGCCAGTATGAAATAAATGGTCATTTGTAATATTAACACTGGTATTTATCATGATTGTCAGTAATTACGAAAATGCCACCGTTTGTTTTGAATAATAATGCCCAGCGATTTGGAAAAACACGTTTTTCCTTATCTTAAGGAAAAACTAGTTTTTTATAAGACCAACTCTATTCCATAATAAAATTGTCGCATTTAATTTATCCACATTTAAAAAAAATAGGTTTATCAACATTATTAACATTCTTTACTCAAATTTCAATTTATATTCCCTCCGACTCATTCAAATAGGATTTTGTGTACACCCTGCTCATTATTTTACATAGTTCACCCTCCTCATTATTTTACATAGTCCACCCTGCTCATCATTTTACTTTCTCTCCAACCACAAATCACCTTGAGCCACCCCTTCCCACATTCTCCGGTCAACAAATTCGCCAACCACCAACTTCGACGACCAAACAACTAAAAACTTATCAAAAAGTTTTCAGTTGTAAACTAAACTATTAAAAACACGATCATTTCCGTCGATCACCAACTCCGGCATCCTCTCCGGCGACCATAAACTGAGAAGTTATCATTAAGTTCTCAGTTGTCAACTAAACTAATAAGAATACGATCAACTTTGGCTACCACTATCTTTGGCGACCAAACAACTGAGAGCTTTTTGGGTTTGGTGCCATCTGATTTAGGGACGCCTGAATTAGTGTATTGAACCAAAATTGAGTAATTTCTGTGATAGCAGTCGGGCGACCGCGCAGAGCTAGGGGGCGCGATCGCGACAAGTTTCTCGACAAACTGGGCGGTCGCGCGCATCTTGGGGCGATCGCGCCCAAGCCTTTTATAAGTATGGGGTGATCACGCCCTCAGCAGGGGCGATCGCGCCCTGCGTCCGAATTTAGGCTTTTCTACGACAAATTAGAGCAGGGTTTGAAAACCCTACATGGTTTGGAGTAGGCAGTATAAATACCACCTATCCCTAACAACTTGATTAGTACTCTTGCTTATCTGTTTTTCGAGATATAGGGTTTACACAGACAAAAATTCTAGTGACCAAGAATTCGTGCACTAGATTAAAGATTGTAGTCTGTTGATTTTCAGAAGATAATAATATTCTATTCCTCTGCCCGTTGACGTAGCCAAGTTTTTGAACCACGTATGTCTATGTGTTCTGTGATTGTTGCTTGTTTTCTATCTTCTACATAGATTGTTCAAACAAACTTGGATCAGAGCCGGTCAGGTTGAGGAAGGTATAGGGTTTTCGGTTGCAAAAGAAGATAGGATCTGTTAGGCCCAATTGGTATGAAAACAGGCTATAGGGGGTTGAATAATATGATAAAATTTCTTTTGAAAATAGCCAAGTAGCTTATCAAAAGCTAAACCGATTTTAACCGGTTACGCAGTGGATAATATATTACCGGTTTACTCACTCAAATCGGTTAGGTCAAAAGGAGTTTCAAAGTAAATTAAAATATCATGCAAAATATATTCCAATAAGTAAGGCAAAACAAGGCAGTAAGAATTTAAAGGTTGTAACAGGTGATAGAGCTCAACCGCTTACAAGACAAAGTTAAATGAGCAAACACATAAATAAGAAGACACGGTTATTTGGATAGGAAGTGTTATTGAACTGCTACGTCCTCTATCAAGTTTTGTCAAAACTTGGATTTGTGAAAATGTGCAATATTATTGTTCACTATTCTATTACAAGTTGCAAGCTTTAACCTATAAGGAAGATTGAAGGCTGCCTAAAGGAAAGTGATCACTAATGGATCGTGATACAAGTATGACTAAGTGTTTTCAAGAGATGTCTTCACAAGTTGAACTTATTTCTCTTGGGTGTGTAGTATGATAAATCATTATGTTCCAGACATAGTTTTGTTGGGGAACACTTACAAGAATTGATTGAGTGTGTATAGTCTTTGTCCTAATAAATGGTCTAGTAATTACAAGGATTGAATGTCTTGAACTTAAATGCTTGAAGGATTTCAAAACTTGTAGTTCTTAACAATTCTTCTCTCAAAGTCTTTAATACACCAACCCTCTTCAATGCTCAAGGAAGGTATTTATAGTTGTCATCAAATTGAGTTGTTGTCTTTGAAGGGGTTGAAAGGATGACATGGACTTACAAGCATTAAATGAAAATATTTTCTCCATTAAATGCTTTAGATCTTGGAGTACATCCTTGCTTGAATTATCCACTGGGTAAAGATGTTGTTCTGAGTACTGGTAGCTTGATCATTTCTTGAAGTAGTTACTGTCAATGCAGCAGCATGGTCTTCATGGTAACTGCTCTACCAACATTAGCTAATAGGTGAGAACAATTAATGCTAGCCTAACTGATGGAGTCTTGTTGAGAAAGCTTTACCGACTGCAGTAAATGTTGGAGTACATATCTGGTTGACAGTCTGACCGATTGAGGGATAAAAAGTTGAGGTCATGACCGGTCAATATAGTCAACTGGTTATGACTTATGATAAGTTGAACAAGTTAACCAATTTCTCTTTATGAACAAATCAAGTTCTTAAAGTCTTCAGTTATCTTGAGAGAAATACAAGTATAAAAACATTGGCACTAGCACTAAGGGGATCCTAAGGATACATATAAAATTCTAAATAGTCTAGTTGAAATTAGGGGTACTCAATAATGCTTTTATGATTGGAATTAAGAAATTCATAAGTATACATATATTTGACTAACAATCTCCTCCTAATTGCTTAAGTTCAATCATCTTAGTTATACATCTATCTTAACTTAGTAAAAAGAATGATCAAGAGTTTATATTTTATTTGTCATTCCCTAAGTCAAGTGAAAATTTGATGTAACATATGGAAAGCTATACATTTAGAAAAATGGAAGAATAAAGTAACCTGGAAATGAAAAAGTTAGTAGCAGTATAATCATTTAGAAAATTAAATAGGAAATTTAAGAAAACAAACAATAAACTTTTAAATGAAAAAGATTTGAGGGAAAGAGATTCTCATTGATTTAAGCAGCAACCAGTTGACAAGCTAAGACATATATATCGTCGGTTACATTCTATTTAGCAGTAGCATCAAGAGCAAGATCGGTTGAAGGGTCTTTCTTTGACCGATCATCATTTTCCTCTGTTGGTGTAGCCGATGCAATTGTAACCTGTTCAGATTTGGTTCTCTTAGCCACAGATGCTTCCTTCTCTTTCCTTTGTTCTTTCTTCCTCTTCTTCTTTTCATATCTTCCTGATCATTCAGTAGCAAGCTTCATCAGAAGTTCATTTTGGGCTTTAACTTTGATCAGCTCATTTTGTGAGTCTCTGGGTTGAGCAGTCAGGTCAAGAATTTTCTTATTTGTTTTATTCAACAATCCTGTGGCTTCAACTAGGTTTTTCTGGACTGCTATAGCTTCGTCAGATAATTTCTTATTTGTGTTGGTTGAATTTGTGAGCTCCTTCACAAGATCAATTATTATAGCATCCTTTTCATTAAGTTTCTCAACAAAATTCCCAATAGCCTTTGCAAACCCAGTTTCAACTCTTGTCATTATTTATCCTTCATCCTCCATATTGGACTTAGAAAGATCATTTACCAGTATATCGTGCAGCTCCACCAAATCATTCACAATAGTTGGCCTACGGAGATCAGCTTCTAAATCATCAACTGATGGCACTGTAACTTCTGGCAAGGAGGGATCAGCAATCGGTGGAAGAGTGGAGAATAATAGCATTAGTTGAAGTATCTTGATCGACGGAGAGAGAATTTTGAATGGTTGAAGGAGCGACGGTTGATGCTGGGAGATCGGTCAGAGAGGGAGCATCGGTAGAGAGAGGGACAATTGAAACAGAGAAACCAGTTGAAGTAGCTTGACCACTTGGGGCAGCTTTTATTCATCAGAATCAATTGAGGTGACAGCCACAACTGGAGTAATAAATCCATTATTTTCAAAACTCAATTCTATGGCGCATTCAATCTCTTTGGCCTCCTCAAAAGCAAGGTCCACTAAATCTGCAGCTTGGCTAACCAAAGAAATAGCATGTTGCCTTAGCCTTACCAAGCATGACAACCTTAACATATTGATCAGCTATGAGGCATATCTGATATTGCTTTGAGGTCTAACACTCACATCATCTCTTTTGATTGATAACCGAGGCACTGAGGCATAAAGCCAACCATTTTGGTCACTTCAAAAGTCCAAGCAAAGATATGTAATTCTAACACCTTGGTCATCGACCATTGACAGCAAAATAATGGATAAAAAGATTATCGGTTCGAAGAGAGGATTTAACCGGTCGAGGTAGCCATTGAGGCACTTGACCGGCAATCCTGATAGATCCTGACCGAGCTTGTTGAGAAGAAATGTAGGATAACCGTTTGGTAGGGAAATCCAGGACCAATTGCTGCTCATCATTTTCAGGAATAACCTTTGAATTTATAGGAGGAGCAACTCTTTTCTTTAGCCTTAAGATTCTAGGAGCCTGAAATCTCAAGCTGGTCTCACCTAGTTCCTTAGTGTTGGTCTGGTGAAGAGGTGTGTCACCGGTGGAGCACCAACTTTCATTGTCTCAACCACATCTATAAATGTTTGCCTTCTTTCACGTTGAAGTTACTATGGAGGCATAGGGATCGGTTGTAGACTGCCGTGGCTGGTGATCGGTGACCTTCTCATGGACATCAAATAGAAACATTCTATATGACAATCGGGAAATTGAAGCTCTTGAAGTATAATAATTCTTTGTGGATATAAAATGTTTTTGGTCTGAGAAGTTAATGTCAGCTGGAGGATGAGCAGCATCAACAGGATCATAATCAAATGGCTCATGAGCATGAAATTATATAGCATTATCCTCTTCAAAGAAATCAGAAAGTGTAGGATCCTCCTCAAAAATGTGGTCAACATCATCAACAGCTTTACCCTTTAGCTGGGCACTGGCTTGACTGACAAGTAGACTGGCTTGAATGGCAGTTTGAATGGCAAGCTCCTCTGCAGATGACCGTTGAAGGTCCAATTCACTTTAAAACAAACTCTTAGCCATAGCCTCTTGTATTTGAACATCATCAGCTTCAAGTTTCTCCTCCTCAATCTGTTCAGCAAGTGCATCGGTTGAGGGTATCTCAATCGGTTCTCTAACCGGTGAGGCAACTGGAAGATTGTCTCCTCCTCCTAGGCTTGTAACCAGTGATGTATCGGTTAAGCATCCTTCTAATCTCCTAACTGGTGTCGTCGTTTGAGGAGTCACAAAATCCAATCTCTTCTTTTCATCAGGGCCACTAGAGCTGGATCTAGAGCTAGAATGCTCAATATCATCACCTATATCAGCATCATCAAAATCATCACCATCATCATCTTCACCATTCTTCACTTTGAATAAATCTTATATCTCTTCAACGATTGTGGTAGTCCACTTTTTTTTTTGAATGGATTGAAGAAAAGAAGTCAGCTAGATTGATATTTCCCATGGCTTGTAACTCTCTATCCACTTCTAAAATATTCTCAATGAGGTCCATAATATTTATGATCAATTGATTCCTTTTTGGACCCAAAGAGATAGGCTCAACATCAAAGTGTGGAAGTAGATCATCAGATAATTCATATCTGCCCAACTGGTAGGGGTTAGACTCCTTCAAAGTGTCTTGGACTTCATATAGCATGGCAAAGTCAGTCCACATCGCATGAACTATCATATCCTGATGTAACCGATCATGTGCAAGGTAGATGGCATTCAACAGATTGGGAAGCAAGTAACAGTAACAGTTGTAGAATTTAAGGAGATCCTGCTTGGAAATAGAAGCATCAAACTCACTTAGTTAACAGTATTTGCTGAAGTATATGCCCTTTTCCTCGTGAATGTTCTCAAAATCAACATATTTATACACATCACCAGCAGGTATAGAATACTTGTGTAGCTCATGGAATTGAAGTAATCTTCTGAAGAATGGGGGTAGATGATCAATGGGATAAACTCAGTTTGGGTGAAGGGATAAGCTTATCTTGTACAGCCCAAGGATTATTATACAAGATGTGGAAGGTTGGGTTTCTAATCGATTGACACTTCCTAACCAATGGATCTAAAGCATAAGTGGTTATAGGGATTTCACCGGTTAGAAAGTTTTGAGAGAATAATCGTTTAGGTATGAAAGAGACAAAATTGGCAATAACAGGCTCTATCAATTTCCTTCTTTCAGCATTTTCTTTGGCCAGGTGAGAAGTGGATTTTTGGATATTTTTAGATTTGAGTAAGGAGGATGAAGTGGAGGGAGTGGGAAATTTCTAGATTTAGGGTAGAACATTTTGCTTCCTTGTGGTTTTCTTGGGTCTGACTGATAGGGAGGTAGAAGGGACCACCGGTTGAGGAGTAGTGAACGGTTGAGCTGCGCTGACCGATGGGGCATTGATTGCCTTTCTCTTGACCGATAATCTGGGAGCCGGTTGAGAGGACTCAGGCTCAACATATTTCTTCACCTTTGGCTAGTGTAGCTTCTTCTTCTTCTCAACCGGTTGAGCACCAGTTAAGGCTTCACCGGTTGATGCTTCACCGGTTGAGGTATTGGCTTCCTTAGAAATTCTTCCCCAATCAGCCTTGTCAAAACTTTTCACCCATGAGTGAGGGTAGCTTGGCTGACCAGCTGAGGCAGCAAAGATGGCTGAGTTTTTTCTCAAACTTTTCTTATAAGAAGATAATGGCATAGCCTAGCTTTGTTTGCCCTAGCCAATGGTATCTCCTTCCTAAACTTCTTGAAGGCTATCACTATGTGACATTATATATGAAAGTGCACCAATTAAAATCCTTTTGTAGTAGGATGGCAGCCGTGGCTTCAAATTGGATCATAGTGATACAATGGTGTGATCCTGACCGGCAGATGATGCATCGGTCAACAATTTCAGCAAGGGCATAGTTAGGGGATCCAGGTCAGCTTTCTTGTTACCCTCACCGGTTATGAAAGGCTCATCACCTTTGATTTGAGTCCAAGCCAACTTCATCTTCTTCATAGAGACGGTTGAGGGACCAGTTGAAGGAAGGGTCGGGAAGGCTTCAGCAATGGAGGCTAGGGAGAAGGTGACAAACACACCAGCAACGTGAAACATTAGAAGGCACTTCTCCAGCCTTGCCATTTTCATCAATTAACCCATTGTCAAACATCTAATTCACCAGCTCATAATAGATGTCTTCTAAACCCTCTGGCAACAAGAATGGTAATACCCCAGCACCAATAAGAATCGCCTTAAGAAGCTTGCCTTGCTTAGATTTAATGAAGATGATAGAATGTAACCTCCATATATGTCCTTCTTGGGGGTTGGTTTGGGAGCCATCTTTAAACATCAAACATCAAGAACACAACATTTCAAGTTAGATCATTTTAGATATATAGATAAGAAGATATTCATAACATCAAAAGTTTATAAGTTTTACTAGATGAGAGGTGAGAGATGAAGAAAGATTTGAAGATTTTGAGTAACTCCGAAATGGAAGTTGAAGATCTTGCCGATGATGGAGATAGAGAGCAGAGAGTTTGAGAATTTTTGAAAAAGAAAACTATTTGCTTTTAGATTCCTTTTATAGGATGAGGAGGGTGAGAGAGAGGGGGAATACGAAGGGTTTTTATGGGGAAGAGCAACATTTGTTCAAAACGTATTAACTGAAGCTTAAAAATAGGAGATAATAAGACACAAACTTAATGCAAATAAAATTATGGAAGCATAAAAATAGGAATGTGTGTGCAACAGTTTAAAATTTGAACATAATAATGAATAAAAAGATAACTTTTTGGATTTATAAGAATGATACAGAGATTACCTTTTTGATCAAATTTTTTATTTTGATCAAGTTATGAAACAAAGTTGGTAGCTAGCTCATAGTTGTGTCAGACTAGTTGCTGAAAAGACTTGAAAGGACAGCAGGGGTATCAGACGCGCCGGTTAAAATGAATTGATCCGGCCCTAGTTCGTTGTCGATTAGGCGTTAGATGACCAGTTAAACTGGAGTGATCGGTTGAGAGTAATTGCTTGAAGGCTTCACCGGTTACGGCTTGTGATCAGTTGAAAGGATTATGATCGGTCAGATATATAACCGGTTGAAAGATTGACCGGTTAAGAGAATGCCGTCAGTTAAGGTTGAGGAGAGATGGTAGGTTCAGGGTAAAATTGGGATATCACCTTTTAATCAGTTGATCTTACAAGTAGCAAAGTTAGCACTGTTTATCCAGGTATATCATGCATGCCTAGTTTACCTCTAAGGAATTCAAAATATTTAGTGTCTAAGGGTTTTGTAAGTATATCAGCTAACTGATAATTAGTATAAACTTTTAAAATAACAACATTACCCTTTTCAACATGATCCTTGAGAAAGTGGTATTTTATGTCTATGTTCTTTATCTTGGAATTTATCACAGGATTGTTGGAGAATGAGATAGTTGAGGAGTTGTCATAATCGATATGACATACTTCGGTTGGAATTTCATAGTCCACCAGTTGATAATTTTCCAAAGGATTTGTGAGAAGCAACATCCGCCAGCTATGTACTCAACCTCAGTTGTAGAAGTGAAAATTGAAGCTTATTTCTTGAAAGACCAGAAAACCCATCGTTGACCTAGAAATTGATAAGTTCCACTAGTACTTTTCCTTATGACCATACAAGCTACAAAATCTGCCTCTGAATAGCCAATTAGTGTAAAAGATGAATCTCTAGGATACCATAAACCTAAGTGAACAGTTCTCACAAGATATCTTATGTTTCTTTTAACAACTTGAAGGTGGAATTCTCTAGGATCAGCTTGAAACCTAGCACATACACATACGACAAACATGATATCTGGTCTACTAGTAATCAAGTAAAGTAGAGATCCTACCATACCTTGATAAAGTGTCATATCTACTTTCTTACCAGACTCATCTTTGTCAAGAGGTACATTAGCATTGGAGTGCTTTGAGGATGACCAGAATCAAGACCAAATTTCTTGATAAGATTATTTATATATTTGGCTTAGTTGATGAAGATTCCTTCTTGATTGACTTGAAGTGTAAGGAAGAAGGTTAATTCTCCCATCATGCATATCTAGAACTTGCTTTGCATAAGTTTCTCAAATCTTTTTCATAAGTTCTTATTAGTAGAACCAAATATGATATCATCTACATATATTTGAACTAACAATGAATGACTATTTTGCTTAGCAATAAATAAGGTTGTATCGATTTTACCTCTTTCGAACTTCTCACTAAGTAGGAATTTGGAGAGAGTTTCATACCATGCTCTTGGTGCTTGCTTGAGGCTGTACAAAGCTTTGTTCAATCTATAGACATTATTAGGCTTCTTGGAGTCTTCAAACCCGGGAGGTTGATCAACATATACAAGCTTAAAGTTCTCCATTGAGGAAAGCACTTTTCACATCCATTTGGTATAACTTGAACTCTTTGTAGGCAGCATATGCAATGAATAACCTAATGGGTTCTAATCTAGCAACCGGGGAAAAAGTCTCATCATAATCAATTCCTTCTACTTGTCTGTACCGTTTAGCTACAAGTATTGCTTTGTTCCTTGTTATTTTTCCAGACTCGTCCAATTTATTTCTAAAGACCCATTTTGTTCCTATCACTATCTGATCATTGGTAAGAGGCACTAATTCTCATACTTTTCATCATTCAAACTGATTAAGTTCTTCTTACATAGCTTTTACCCAGCTGGGATCATTGAGTGCTTCTTCTGACTTCTTTGGTTCTATGATTGAAATCATAGTATAGGAAAATAAACTGTGTTAATCTTCCCTATTTCTCCTTTGGCCTCTAGTCATTGAGGGACCAAAAACATCACCAATCATATTTTCAATTGGATGTCCTCTACCTGGTCTCACTTCCCTTGGAATATCATCCTATAAGTACGCCAATCCAATTCGCGACCCTTTTAGGTGCATTTTAATGTGATAAGATTGCATTAAGGGCCGTTTTGGTAAATTCCCGGTCTATTCCTAGACTTTCGGAAACATTACATAAGTTTCCCGCGAAGGAAGTACCTTTTAGTACTTTGCTCGTGCTAAAGGAACTCCTGGGAATAAACTTTTTTGGATCTTTTGGGTATTATCTCTAAATATTCCAGAAACTGGTTTTGGCCCCAAAAGCAGTTGGTGACACCTTGTGTCACGTGACAAGTCGAGGCTTGGAAAATGGATATAGAAGGTCGTGCGACACACCTTGTCCATCAACTGCAGCCTATAAATAAGACCCTTCCCCTCTCAGAAATGGATCCCAACTTCACACACTGTTACTCTGCCAAAATTGCAGCATAACACACACACTAAACACACACCTCTCTCTCTCTCATCCCAAACCTACCTCCAATTCCCCCCAATTCAACCCACTTCATCCATCACCTTTTAGATCCACCTTCCACCAATCCTCTCAAGCTCACCAGGGCCAGAAGCAGCTACTGAAGGATTCTGTACCTAACTTGGTACAGAATTTGTGGAATCAATAAGGGTAACACTCTCAATTCCCTTTTCCCTTTCTCTCCCACCTTGCTATTTTGAAAATTTCATTATTCTATCCTCCATGGATTCAGTAATCAGACACCATCCGTCTTGATTACTGAATCCCAATCGCAATCTCTCTGTTTAACATAGTTGATTTGTGTAATTGGATGCTCTTGGTTTGATTAATGTGGAAATTTGTGTTTAGATCCAAGGGAGTGTGGATCTATCCATATCCACACTCCCTAGGTCAAATTGTTGTTAATTCGTTCATTCCGAAGTTAATCTGTATGTATAGCTAGATCTGAGTTGGTTGTTTGCTCTTCTGTGATCAAGCTGTGAGGTATCTGCATACGGACATCCTGTGTCACGCGACACATCGTGTTTGGTTGATCCTGTGTCACGTGACACATTCAGCCATTCATGTCATGTGTCACGCGACACTCTATGCCTGTTTGCAGAAACCATTTTCCTCCTGTAATCTGTTCTGATTCGTTGTATCTGGGATGTGGCCTCCCTGAATAAATGGTTCACAAGTTGTAAGTTTCAAAGTTCAAAATCAATAAAATTCATGTTTACTACATTTGTTTATTATCAATGCTTGCACAAACTTATGGATTAATTGGATGTTTAGTTAGAAAGACTCGTCTACGGACGAGGCATGTTGGGTGAACTCTCGGTTTTTCCCAACACGTAACCTGACCCCCGGTCCCATTCTCTTTCAAAGGTTTTTCAAAGTGTACCTCTAAACATGGCGTGGCAACTCCTTTTCTTTTTTCATCATTGGAAAACAAATTTTCGGGCTAGCGCACATTCAGTGGCGACTCTGCTGGGGAATACACTTTTGAAAACCTGTTTTTCAAAATTAAGAGGGTCAATCTTTCATTCAATTGAACGTCCAATATATCCATCCTTGTGTGCATCATTGATGATCTCTTGTAGTACATGCATTTTGTTGCATATTGAGACTTGTGAACCTTTGTGTGTCTTATGTGGCCATTCTGTTGTGCTTTGGTTATTGTTCTTTGTCCCTTGCTATGGTGAGGCAGGGGCTGATTTCATTTCGCTGGTCTTGGTTCAGTGACCACCCTGGTCATGCTACAGTTCTGTTCCTTGCTATCCTGTGTCACGCGACAGGACTGGTCACTGAACATGTCTTCAGGTGCTGGTTTGAGGGCAGTCCCTTGAATAAAAAAGTTTTAGCTCAGTTGATTGTTGTAACCCCTTTTCTTTGTGAGAGTGTGTGTGTTTTCTCTTTTGTTTCTCCTTTTAAATAAAAAAAATAAAATAAATTTTTTTTTGTTTGTTTTCATAAATAAAAGAATATAGTAATCCGCACACTACACTAGATAAATTTAGCACCCTAGGGTGCGATTGACGGCATCGCGGACGGCCATGAATTTCACCTACGCTTGAGCGCCTAATGTCAAACCCATCCCCCTAGTGCGTTATAGGTGGCGCCATACTTATAGCTTGCCCACGGTTGGTTTTTGATACAACGTTTTTAAATCACACGAAAATGAATTGTTTTTGAAAGTTATAATAGGTCCTTATACCTTTCCCAAAACCTTGCACCTTGTGGGCATGTTGCCAATGCAACATGGTTTCACGTGAGGACGTGTCACTCTCGTAGCATGTTCTAACGAGAGATCATGCCGCATTGTCAACATGCACCGACGAGAGGTCATGCCGGATTTTTCTTGGAAATTCTTCGAGAATACCCGTTATGCTGCCCAAATTTCCCCAGAAATTTGGACCACCTCATCCGTCTCATATGGTGTTAGGTCTTGTTTAGGTATCATCACCTATTATAAATTTCAAAGCAAAGCATTAAGTGTAATTTTAATGTTGCGTCCTTAGGCTTCCCCAAGGTGTAGTTTGCGTGAATAAAGGCTTCTCCTTTTCCAACCGAACCTAGGATTTAAAACACTGATTTATACTTGAAGATAAATAAATTGTTTGCGCGAATCCGTCCCTCTTTTCCTTTCCCTCTCCCATTTTTCCTCAAAATCTTCTTCCTCCGCTACCTTATAAACCCGTATCTACCCCTGCAGCTACGACGAGTTGGATCTGCTCATCTGTTTTGGGAGCTCGTTTGGTCCGTGTTGTTGAAGAAGTTCAATCATTTTCCGAGATTTTAGTCAGTACAGAATCATATATGGCCGGGAATGGAGATGTGTTTGCCGCTCAGTCTGCTGGAGGTTCAGTTTCAATGGGTCAACCGGGTTTGAACAACATGTCTGCAGAAGAGTTAAGAATAACTTTGGAAGCTGCTTTGGCCAGAGAACGTGAAGCCCGCTTGTTGGCTTAGAATGCCAAAGCCCGAGAGGAAGAAGCCCACACCCGCTTTGTCGAGGCCATGAGAGCCCGGGGAATCGCAATACTCCGCCGAGATGATGGTTCTTATGAGGAAGTCACTGAGGATAGAAACAATGGGATCGGATCTGCTTCTCCCGGTCAACCTGCTCAACCAAGCTACCATGCTATGCCTCCTCCCGTGAGTTACGCTCCGTGCCCAGATCAAATGCCGTCTCCAGGAATGATGGTGAATGCCCAAGGAAGATTTCCTCCCCCAATCTCTCAAGTGCATAACTAAGTTGCTCAGCAGGGTCTCAGTAAAAGTGGTGGCCAACCATCGAACTTCTTCGATCTAACCTCCTCTCCAGCTCCCAATGCCCCGGTGCTGCAAGCTCAGTACGGATCTCAGTTCCAAGCAAGCTATTCCCAACCCAAGTTCATCATGTACCCCAACAGTTATCAGTATGGTCAGTCTAATCTGCAACAGAACGGTCAGTATCGTCTGTCAGGAAGCCAAATTTGTCAGGATAGTATTCCACAATATCCTCAGTCTCAGTTCCAAGGCAACGTCCCTCAGCCCGCAGTTTGTTCTCCTCTCACCCAGCACTTGTATGGTTCCACCCCGTATTCAGCTCCTTCCATTAGTACCGAGTTTTCTACCCATGGTCAGTTCGGAGGTCAATCAGTGCAGTTTAGTCCCCAAAATCCAAGTGTTCAGTTCAATGGCTACGACATGTACGGGAATAGGATTCCCAGCTCAGTCAGTTTGTTGGATAGCAATATCAGCATCCCCAGTACTTTTGGTCTTCCCTCGGCTGCCTTACCCATCAGATCTGCTTCAAAATTTCCTATGCCGTCTTCAACTGTAGCTCCTGCAATTCCCCAAATCCCGGGAATGACACCGGAGGTGACAGCCTTACTAAGGCAAATGCAACAACAAATCGATAGATTGACTGTGGGTTCCAGTGGCCTAAAGGTGGTCGACCCAGCTCAAGTGACCCCTCTGCCCCATAAGTTCAAGATGCCAAAGAAGGATTTTGATGGTACGGCCTGACCAAAGACTCATGTGGATACCTACGTCATGACAATGGGGGCGATGGGCTGCACGCCCGAGTTTATGGCTTCTCATTTTCATCTAACTTTGAAAGGTCCGGCTCTCACTTGGTTTTTGGCTCTCAAGCAAGAATGCCGCTCCACATGGAGCCAGATCACCGAGACTTTCTTGGAGAAATACCGGGGTAACCTAGAGTGGCGTATTACTCGAGACGAACTAGTGGGTACCATTCAGAAAAATGACGAGTCGATCACAGAGTTCTATAAGAGGTGGAATGCCAAACTCAACGAGCTGTTAGAGCCAATCCCCCTTCAAGATCAGAAAGATATTTTCCTGTCATGCGTGAAGCCTGTGTTAAGAGAAGCCATTGGAAAGGGTTGGTATCCAGATTTATGAGAAATGATTGGAATGGGCGCTAGAAGTGAGAACAGGCTGTTTAATCTCACCCTAAATGCAAATGCCAGCGGTAGTAGCGAAAGTGGAGGATTCCGGTACCGGGCATCTAACCCAGTTTCTGCGATGGCACCAAAGGGAAGAGGAATGGTCAAGGATAACAGCATCAACAACCTGCAAAGAGGAGGTGGCAATGTACAAAATGCAGTAAGATTCCAACCCAGGCCACAGCCAAGGTTTGTTGACTTGGGCATGTCCACAGAAGAAGTCTTCAATGGCCTGCTTCGGACCGGCATTATTAAGCCGCTGGAAAATTACAGCCCTGTCTGTCCTAATCCCAATCTTGACGCTAGTAAATATTGCCGATTCCATCAGTTCTCGGGGCACACCACAAACACTTGCGTAACCCTCAAGAAGATCATCCAAGGCCTTGTGGATGAAAAGAAGATATAAAAGTCTCTTCGCCCCAACGTCGTCAACAACCCTCTGCCCAGTAACAATGTGAACCTCATTGATTTCGGCCAAGATTATTTCGTGAATGTAATAGAGTTTGGAGAGTCTGTAAATGGAAATGTTAGTGGTGAGTGTAATGAACTCATGATGATGTAAACCCTTGTTCCAATGAAATGAAAGACAACTTTTGTTACGTCTTGTATTTTGATGATTTGTATGATTTGAATAATGCTGTTGAGTATGATGAATATGAGGAGCGTTTGGTTGTCAACGCTATATCCTCTATGGTTCCCAGAGAGTCCCCAATCTCTTTGGAGGAACTCAGGATAGCAGCTAACTTGGAGGCGCCATTGTCCGTGAATGAGATAAGATAGGCGGCATGGCCATACAGCACTCGCCCTGCTCCTCTTACACTAGCTGAACTCAAAGAGGCTAGCCAAAATTTTGTGGTTGAAGATCATCAAGAGGTTAATTTGTTGACCTGATCGGGAAGAATGTTGGGAATGGATAGTGCTGATCCATCCGGGAAATGCAAAGGAGTTGCGGTCTCGAATCCCCAGATATCTCGAGATCTCTACAGGTCGGCAGGAAATGAAGAAATCCAAGAG